>NW_010729088.1:5725451-5737363 GCF_000365185.1 Nelumbo nucifera | reverse complement strand
GATGGGATTTTCTTGGAACCCACAAAGATAGATAGTAGGATCTGGTCTCTATCTCCCTCTGGATCCTTTACTTGTGCATCCTTCTTTAAAGCCCTAATACAACCAGAAACTCCTATTGGATTGTCATTCCCTATCAAGGAAGTGTGGTGTAAACCTATACCTCCGAGGGTTGGGAGATTTTGTTGGGAAGTTTTCTTTGAAAGAATCAACACAGGTGACCTACTTCAAAGAAAAAGACCCAATAGCTATTTATCTCCACACTAGTGTGTTTTATGCAAAGCTGCTGGTGAGTCTAGGTACCACTTACTAATATCTTGTGTTTTGGCAAAAAATATTTGGGATTGGTTTGTTTCTTTATTTGGGTGTAGGTAGACACCTCCAACTAGTCTACAAAGCTTGTTTTCCTCTTCACCTATTGAATGCTCAACGAAAAGATCAAGAATTATGTGGAGATGCGTGAGAGCTGCTGTTTGTTTGACATTATGGGAGGAAAGAAATGCAAGGATCTTCTCGGAAAAGGAGAGAGGCTTGGAAAATATGGTAGAGTTGATTCATATTAGAGTAATACACTGGCTGAAGACAATGAAGGAGTTTACAGATTTTTCAACAAACGATTTGCTAAGAAAGTGGAAAGAAGTTGCTAGCTCAGCTACAAGGAAGAAGACTTTGAATATCATGTGGAACCCTCCACCTCCTAGTTTTATCAAACTAAATTTTGATGGCAGTAGCATGGGGAAGCAATGTAATAGCTTTGTTCTCTAGTCCAATTGGAGTGGGAGACTCCTTGAGGGCTGAGGTGTTAGCAGTGTTGGAAGGGGTGCAAAGGGCCAAAGAAATTGAAGTTAAGAAACTGATTATAGAAGGAGATTCTGCAGTTGTTGTGGATTGGTTGAAAGAAGACACTTCCAAGATGTGAAGCTACAGTAATGAGAAAAGAAAATTCAAGTTGCTGATTAAGGATATGGAAGTCCTATGTACTTGGGTTAAAAGAAATGCTAATTCCTTTGCTAATGGATTGGCTAGGCAAGGACTTTTTAGAAATTCTGGGTTTTGGGCTCAATTGTAAGGTTCTGAGTGTTTAAATCAAATGTATTTCTGTTCTGGGGAGTTAAGCATCCTTAGCTCCTCTTCCCTGTAACTTTTTTCCAATATTAATGAATTCTGTGGTTATTGATCAAAAAATAAAAAGTACTACTCTACCAATATTTTTATCAATAAACAAAGACTTTATTGGAAGGATTCTTAAGTCATTATACGGAGAAAAGAAGTTACAAACATGACCTCCCCTGATCTTTTTCTTTTTTTCTTTTTTTTGAGAAAAGAGAACTTATAAAAAGAAAAGAGTACATGACATGATAAACAACAAAACAAAAACAAAAAAAGGATTCTCGAGGATTACACAGGCATGGTCCAATTACTATACAAAGTATCCAAATGGGCCCTGGATTTTGCAAGATCATCTGCTATTACATTTAGTTCCTAGCCTTTGAGAAAAGAGCGATACCAAAATATCTGAATGAGCAACATGCAAAATACCTAGAAGAATGAATTTGCGGATTATCCTATCCTCATTCATGTCGTCAATTGTTTTCTTTGCTAGATGTCCACATGTAGAAAATGTTACAAAAGAATATACCTCAAAATAGGACTTGTAGAAGGATCCCCCAAATCCAGCACACCATGACATTCCAAATTCTGCTTCATTATGTCCATCTAGACAAGAAGATTAACAAATTAGCAAAGCATTAGAGATTAAAAGTAAGGGCCCATTTCTTGGTGCAATGGTAAAACCTGGGCTGACAAGCAGAAGTCTAAGAGTGACCACTTTGTGCCAAAAAAAAAGCCCAGATAGGCAGGATCAACAATTTATGGCCCATTATTTAAAGCTTAAAGAAATGGTTCTTTTGCTATAACCTCAATCCTTGCTATGATAAGAAACATACTGAAATACCATATGAATAGGAGCACATAATTTTCATCTTTAAGTCATTTTTTCAATACAAAATTTATAATAATGTATTTTTGGCAGAATATATGTTTAATCAAGGAACACAAAGTTCAATGTTTCTTCAATCAGATAAGATCTTCCAATTATATAGAATCTATGGAGCTCCCTTTCCAAGCATAGTTGTCAAGGTGACGCCTAGGCAACAAGACACCACATAATATTTTTATATTTCTATTTTATGTTATTAATAGTAGTACAATAAATATTATTAGACTAAATTATTCATATTATGTATTTATAGTATTAATGTTATTTTTATTTTTATACTTGTTTCTTTTTATTCTTTTCTTATTTGTTTGTGTTTAATTGACACAGAAGTCAGCATAGTCTTGAACCCTTCAGGACTTTAAAACTTGAATTGATATGAAATAACTTGAGGATTTTATCCAATTGACACAAAAGAAAAATCAATAGGACTTCTTTGTAGGAACAATACAAGGGCTTAATCCTTATAGTTTGTATGTTTCCTTTCTTATTTTTTTCCCTTATAGTTATGTTGATTTTTATCTTTTGATGTGGGCTTTATACTTATTTCATGAGGATTATGGTAATTATTAGTTAAAACTTAAAAATTACTTCTTATTACTAAGAAACATAAGGGAACTACCCTAGGGTTTATAATTTTTTATTTTAAAAACTCATTGTCTAGGTGGGTGCCTAGGTGACTAGGCAACAAGGCGCTCCCCTATCACCTAGCTTTGCCTTGACACCTTGAAAACTATGTTTCCAAGTCCATGTGGTAGTTAACAGATCTCCAAACCAACCCCACAACCTAAACTCTTGGCACATAGTTCTACTTCCATCTTCTCTGCCCAAATATTTCTCATAAATCACTTTCCTCTGTAACCCAGAATTTTCCTCTTTTTATGTCTTCCAATGCCCATCATCCCCATGCTCACATTTATAAACAACTAAGCACTCCATTAAATTATACTTTTTGTTCAATTTACGTCCTCTTTGATATAGAATAATGAGCAATGACTCAAACCATTACCAACTTCCAACTTATCTGCAATAGCATGAGACTCAAAACAAATGACTACTAAAACAGACATTAGAGAGATAAAAACTTAGTAACAATAATTCATCTCCAAGCAGAAGTAGCTAGCTGGTTTCCCTAGGAGTGCAAGTCGGGCCATGTTAGGTCAGACTGAGGTCAACCCTAACCCAACCCAAGCTGCTGAACCCAAAGTTAATAGGGATTGGGTTAGGTTCGGGTTGGCCTGACTTCTCTACTTTCTTTTGCCAAATGTTTTTATTTACTAGGCACAAATGTTGAGGTCGATTCAGTTTTAACATTATTATATATAAAATGACGTAGTTATCATGCTTTAGAAAAAAATTCCTTTAAACTTAAAATTGTTGGCATACATATATACATGCATATTAGATACATATTTACATGCATACGTTTATGGATTCAGAGTTGCATATATACATACATTCATATGAATACATGGGCATGTGCATATATACACAAGTGCTTACAAAAATACATGTTTATAAAAATTTTTCCAGATACAAATATGAAGTTAAGTTGGGTACGGGGGTTGGCCAAGGTCCAATCCAAAGTTAAGTCAGGTTCATACTTTTCAACCCTAACCCTAACTTCAACATGATCCAACCCAACCTGTTTTTTTCAGGTTGGGTAAGAGCTAACCTGGCCCAAGTTGCAGCCCTAGGTTTCCCAGAGGTAGTCACCCAGGAAACAACACATTCATTTCAGCATACAATTTTGTAGTTTAATCAATCAAGTCAAAGCTTCAACATACCTAAAAAAGAGTCCCTAATATGAATCTAAACTAAAAGCCTGTCAATACATCAAACAGGAAGGTATTTCCTCCATCTTTCATTACTAAATTAATATTCTTAAACATACAATTGCAAAATGTATTAGATCATGATCATATACAATTTGTATCCTGTTCAATCTGACAAATTTTCAAATCCCATGTAAGTCATTTTAGCTTATCTCATTAAGAATTTATAATATTGAAGTCCAGCTGAATCAATTAGTTACATAATGAACCAAATCCAGTTATACTAAATATTGTATGCACATAATCTTAGTATCTTTTGAAATTATCTGTCATGTTTTAACATACCTACAAATAAGAAAGTGGTATCCTTGAGTGGCTCATTGCATGCTCCATTACTGGACATATTTATATAGAAACAAATCAAGAAGCTCTAACAAGAAATGACCTAAAATATTTGTAAAGTTAACAAATGGCTAATCTTCTGTGCCACAACCACAAGGTCATGGCTTAAACTCCCCTTCCTTTAAAAAAAAATGTTATCATACATCTATCTATAAAGCTGATTACTTTTCTATTTTCATTTGACCCGAATAATAAACCACCAGATCTTCTAAAGTGTTAACAAACTCTGGTTGATCTCATACAATTAAAAGAAATGCTTAGTTTAAGATGACGCATCCAGTCCAGGTACCAATCTAAGAACCTGATCCAACTTGGACTTACAGTAGCATGCTGGGTCCAGTATAAGAGGGTAACCATTCTTGTCAGAGCTGATATTCCCACTCCATAAATCTCCATGTAGGAGGCATGGTTCAAGAACAGCACCTTCAAATAAAGGTCCCATATTCTTCACAAGTCTTTGTCCTGTTAAAAATCAAGAGAACAGGCATGGAAATAAATTATCTTCAACATGAATACAAGTAGAATAAGATGTCCCAAAAAGTATACAAATCTGCAACAGTAAAGCTAGCTCAGTTGAGCTGAGCATGAACTATGGTGGTCATGGTTCGCTACGGACATATAAGGATACATATAGTTTACTTTCAGACATACATATTTAAGTAGAGAATGGGCTTTTTACATTTAAACATTTGGGTCTATATCTGCCCAATAACTTCAAAGCCTATTATGTACAGAATTTATGTGATCCCAGATGAACAACCAATGAGCCCAGCCCCCAAGATATTCGGTTGGCACTTCAGGCTCATAATGAGACCAAGCCAAACCTAAACCTGATGATGAGTGGCAAATCTGAGAATTGGACACAGCTTAGTTTGGCTCAGATTCACTACAGGCCTATCTGTGTGTAACAAAAAGGCAGTAAAATTTGAAAATCTCATAGAAAGAGAGATTCCAAAAGGAAAAGATCAAGTTCCATTAACGTAACAGCAAAAGATTCATCTTATTGGCATCTTGCACAGCTGATGAGCACATCAGACATGTTCAATATGCCATACTTCAATAGGAAAAAAACTAATTTATCCTTCTCTCTCTCTCTCTCTCTCTCTCTCACACACACACACACACATAAATGAATGTGATAGAAATTGATATCATGTAAAAAGTTTGTATTACCACTAAATGCACAACCAAATAAATGTTTTGAGCATTTCATGATGGACACAATCAGTAATTAGTATTTTTATCAAGTGGTCTAACATTGACCTACTCATCTATGCCCCAGTGATATTGCTCTAATGCATCTGAAACTAATAGAAGCAAAGGCAATATGAAAATCATTATATTGTAGAGACAGTGAAATGTAGCCGTAGGGCTATTTTGTTTTTATCAATAACAAGAAACTTTATTAAAGATGTGAAACTATGTGAAGCTTAGGTACAAAGGGGAGGTAAAAAGACTTAGCTCCCCACCAAAGAATACAAGGAAAATTCAAAAGTTAGCCCAAAAAGTCGAAACCCTATCCCCCCTTGCTTTGCTAACCCATCAGCAAAAGAATTAGCAGTCCTCTTCACCCAGTTGTAATGAACCACAATATCCCTACTCAGCCAGTTAAATTTATTCTTCTCATTGTTATAACTCCATAATCCGCTGCCTCCCCCCTTTAGCCACCTAATCACCACCTCCGAGTCACCTTCAAGAACCAAACATCTGATGTTCAACTCCCTTTCTCTTTGGATACCTTCTAGGGCTGCGAGGATCTCAGCCCTAAGAGAGTCTCCTTCCCCAATTGGGCCTGAGAACATAGCAATAATAGCCCCCACCTCATTCCTGAATACTCCCCCAATCCCAAAAGGCCCTGGGTTCCTTATACAGATACCATCAAAATTCAATTTTATGAACCCAGAAGGAGGGGACCACGAAGGACTACAGGTCCTCTTACAAAGGGCAGAGGAGGTTATCTCCTTCCAATTTCTCACCACATTAGCCACAGAATAATCTGAGAACAATTCCATAGTTTTCAACCAATGTGCCACCCTTAACAGGATTAGATCTAATAAGTTTCCAATGGTTCTTTCCTTATCTGAAAATATTCGTGAGTTTCTTTCTTCCCATAGAGACCAACACACTGCAGCCCTAATACTTCTCCACATAGTCTTCCCTCTCTTCTTCGGCCATCTGAAAAAAGAGGGAGAGAACAAGCTTTGGACACTCCCAGGGGGAATCCAAACACACCCAAAAAGGGAAAAGACCACCACCAAACTGATTTGGCAACCGAACAAGTGACCATAAGGTTGTAACCAGTTTCCCCATCAACTTTACAGAGAGTACATCTATTAGGAAGTAAACAAGAGTTGGGTCTCTTCTTCTGAAGTAGGTCATTTGTATTAATTCTTTCCAGGAAAGTTTCCCAACAAAAACTACCAACCCGAGGAGGAATGGGCCTACTCCAAATTTCTTTAACCGGGAAAGACAACCCAATGGGATCAAAAGGCTGAGTTAAAGTCTCGAAAAATGAGGCACAAGAGAAAACACCTGAAGAGGAGGGAGCCCAAAATCTAGTGTCCTCCTTAATGGGATCCAAGAAGACATTTTCAAGGATGGCTAACAAAGACAACATGTGGTCCAAGTCTGTGTCCCTAATTGCCCTTCTCATCCCTAGGTTCCACCCAAACCCTAAAGGAGAGTCTGAGGGGGTTAAGAAGGAAGAAATTGGTTCATTTTTCAAATCAGAAAGAGCATACAAAGAGGGGAATTGGTCCATTAGAGGTGAGTCCCCGACCCAAAGTTGTTCCCAAAATTTTATTTTATTACCGGAGTTAAGACCATACCTGATACAAGGGGAGAATACTGGAAGCAATTTGTGTATGGTTGACCAAGGAGAAGCGGCTGTAGTCCTTACCAAGATTCCAGGTTCCCAACCATTGTCTTCCAACCCATGTATACTAGCCACAATCTTTGTCCACAACTTGTCTCTTTCCAACGAAAACCTCCATAGCCATTTCCCCGACAATGCCATGTTCCTCTTCCTAAGATTCCCAATCCCAAGACCTCCAAGCTTTTTACCTCTAGTTACCACCTCCCAACTCACCCTATAGTCCCGCTTCTCCTCTCCAGGCTCCCACAAGAAATCCCTCATAAGCTTTTCCAAAGTGTTAGAGACCTTTGTGGGGATCTCAAACACAGATGGGAAGTACACAGGAATATTAGCTAGGGTTGATCTAATCAAAGTGATTCTCCCCCCAAAGAAAGATAATTTTTCCTCCAAGAGGCAAGCCTTTTCCCAAATCTCTCCACCACCGGGTTCCAAAAGCTTACCTTCTTAGGGTTATCCCCCAAGGGGAGGCCTAAGTAAGCCATCAGCCAATCCGAGGTTGCACACCCTAAGACATCTGCATACTCTCTAAGCTCCCTCTCCTCCAGATTCACACCCGCCAAACTACTTTTATCCAAATTCACCTTGAGATTGGATACCCGCTCGAAGAGTTGTATTGCCAACTTTAGGTTCCGAATCCACTCAATATCCCCACCTTCACAGAAAAGGATAGTGTCATCTGCGAACTATAGATGAATAAGAAGTATCTCCTCCCTTCCTACTCTCCATCCTTTTATTAAATTCCTTGAATCTACTCTCTGAATTAATCTCCCAAGTACATCAGCAATCAGAGTGAATAGGAAAGGGGATAGTGGATCACCTTGTCTTATTCCTCTCGAGGCAGGGAAGAAATCCACCACAGTTCCATTCACCAAGATAAAGTAGTGGCAACTTCTAATACAACCCTAAATCCAATTACACCAACTGTCTCCAAAGCCAAAACTTTTCAACACCTTCAACAAGAAGGACCAATCAACCAAGTCATAAGCCTTCTCCAAGTTCAGTTTACACACCACTCCTTTCTTCTTGGATTTCCCAAAACTCTCCAACTCTCATTTGCAATCAAGATTTGAATAGTAATTGGTCTTCCCATCACAAAAGCACCTTGGTTAGGTGCAATTATAGAAGGAAGAACCTTCTTTAACCTTAGAGACAACACTTTTGCGATTATTTTGTAAACTGTTCACCAAACTAATAGGTCTGAAGTCCCTTGGTTGTGAAGCCTCTTTCTTCTTAGGAACCAGAGCAATGAAAGTGGAGTTCAAGCCCAGGTTGATTATTCCCCTTCTGTGGAACTCCTCAAACACTGACCTAATATCTTCCTCCACAATACCCCAACAATCTAGCCGTAGGGCTATTTTTTGTACTTTTACTTTTCTTTTCTATATATCTCTCTTTGTATTATATCTCTCATGTATATTAAGGGCAGATCTGTCCTTTTACAACTTAATATAAATATTTCTTTTAGGGTATCGACTGACACAAGTTGTCACACCCACCATTCAGTTGTGTTGTCTCTCTCTCTTTCTCTTTCTCAGTTTTTCGATCCGACTCTGACATGGTATCATAGCAGGTCACGATCTGATCTACGAGTGACTACTTCCTCACCTCTTTCTTATCTGTTATCTAGAGTACTCCCTAACAGTATTTGGGAGACTCTTGAGTGTTCTTAAATCCGATTTCTGAAGCTGCTTTTAATCAGAACTCGACAGACTTTGTTCCTGGACTGCTACGCCACCAGATTTCTCTTTTGGATTGGATCTCCCTCCAAAAGCATCGGATCAGGCTGAAACTTTAGATCTAGTGTCGCCCAGGGTAGATCTATTGTTTCCAATTGGTTTAGTTTGAATCGGATTTGATCTAGAAGAGTTTTGAGCCACTTCAGAGTTCGGCAGACCCTTACAGTTTCCTTTTCTGGACATTGACTGAAAGGTACTTCATTATTCTACTGTTTTGAACACTTCTCTCTGCGGTTTTTCTTGCTCTTGTGATTCAATGGCATCAGAAAGAATGGAAGTTCTCCCCATCAAGTTTAATGGTACGAACTATGCACTTTGAAAATTCAATTTCCAATTCCATGTCGAGGCGAAAGGTCTCTGAGGATATTTGGATGGATCAGTAATTAAACCTAATGATTCGGACATCAAGGGTCTTAATCAGTGGAGAATTGATAATGCAAAAATTGCATCTTGGATCTTAGGATCCGTTGAAACTAACACTGCAATTCCTATGACAGGATATAGGACTGCCTATGAGATGTATGAGTATCTTGAAAGAGTATATCAGCAATCAAACACCTCAAGACAGTATCAGATAGAGGCTGACATCTTCTCCTATTATCAAGAAGAAAGAAAGGTCCAACAATACTATGCCGGGTTTATTAACCTTTGGACCGAATATGAGCTTGTTCACATGGGGAATGATCCTTTAGAATGTTGTGTGAAGTATATGAAGGAACATTTCGATAAAAAAAAGATTATCCACTTCCTAATGCATCTCAGACCTGAATTCGAAGTTGTTAGATCAAATATCCTGAGTCAAGGAACACTTCCCGACTTGGATACTATTCTTGGTGAAATTCTAAGGGCTGAAACCAAATTTGCCACACAGACTACTCTGGATGGAAGGAAGGAATCTAGCATTGATACGGTTTTTCTAGCAACAAAACCGAAAGGGAAGAAGGACTTCTCTAAAATATAGTGCTATGAATGTAAGGAGTTTGGACATGTTTCTGTTGAGGGCCCGAGAATAGGATCTCATCACGGGTCGGTCCACGGGGAAAACCTCCTGTTTTCCCTTGTTCCTTCCTGTTCGTGATGAACCTATCTTGGCGCCTTTGGTGATTTGTCCAAGAGATCACCAACTCTCCTAACTCACTTGTTGACTGAATAATTTGATGATTTCATTCAATAAGGGTGTCTCCTTAAATAGGAGATTACAAGAGTCCTAATCTGAGGGAGTCTCCTTGTTGAATAGGGAGACTTCCAGTTCTTTCTTGCTAAGGATAAGATAAGCTAATCCTAATCTGATAACTTACTAACAAGATAAGATAAGAGCAATAAAATAAGATAAGAACAAGAAGATAAGAACTAGCAAGATAAGCTAATCTAATCTGGATGAGACTGCTGCTGCCGAACTGGGTAGACTGAGAATCACTGAATCATTACTGTTGCTGGTGGTGGGTCAGGTTTCTGCTGCTGCCGGCGGCGATGGTATGTCTTCCCGAGGAATGCGTCCATAACATTACTCCCCTCCTRGACTAAGAGCTTGTCCTCAAGCTCGAATTCCGGGTACGTGGCCTGGAACTCTGTCAATGGGATCCATGTGGCTTCGGCCAATGGTAAGTTACACCATTCCACCAAGACTTCAAGAACTCCTCGATTGAAACGAGAGCGGAGGAGAGCTTTCGGTTGGGGGATCAGTTTGCCATCTTTCAGGGGTGGTAGGGGGGGAACTTGGTTCGGAGGAACACCTGTAAATGGCTCCAGTAAGGAGATGTGGAAGACATCATGAATCCGGCTGGTCGCTGGCAGTTCCAGYTGGTAGRCYACACTGCCAATCCGTCGTAGAACCTTGAAGGGCCCATAGAACTTAGGGGACAGCTTCGGGGCAGCCCTGTGGCGCAAGGAGCGTTGCCGGTAGGGATGAAGCTTTAACCAAACAAATTGTCCTGGATCGAACGACAGTTCCCGATGGTGCTTGTCATAGGTGAGCTTCATGCGGAGTTGGGCCTGCTGTAAGCGAAGGTGGATGTCGGCTAGGAGGGCGTCGCGTTCTTGTAAGGAGTGATCAATTGCGTCCAAACGAGTAGAACCAGCTCGTAGGACAGCAAGCGGGGAGGGTCCCGGCCATAAATGACGCGAAAGGGAGTCATGCCGAGGGAAGAATGGTAGGTTGTGTTGTAACAGTACTCGGCCCAAGGGAGCCAATCCACCCACCGTCACGGTTGATCGCCGATGAAACAACGGAGGTACATTTCGATGGTGCGGTTGACCACCTCTGTCTGACCGTCGGTCTACGGCCGGTAAGCTGAAGAGTAGGCCAGGGTGGTGCCGTGCAGTCGGAATAACTCCTTCCAGAAGGCACTGGTGAAAACCGGGTCCCTATCGCTGACAATGGATTCTGGTAACCCATGTAAGCGAAAAATATGTGTGAAGAAGGCGAGGGCAACTAAAGTGGCACTGTACAGGTGTGATAGAGGGATGAAGTGGGCGTATTTAGAGAAACGATCGACTACCACAAAGAGAACTGATTTGCCACCTACCTTGGGTAGTCCTTCAATGAAGTCCATGGAGATGTCAGCCCAGATCTGTGACGGAATGGAAAGGGGCTGAAGGAGGCCTGCTGGGTGTAGGTTTTCCCATTTATGTTGTTGGCATGTGGAGCATTTCTGGACAAAATCTCGAATGGAAGTTTTCATACCTCGCCAATGGAAATCAGTCCGAATGCGGTGTAGCGTTTTCTGAACGCCTTCATGGGTGGAGTTATGGATGCTGGTGATGATGGTGGAAATCAATGGAGAGTCGGACGGAAGATGGACCCGTCCCTTATATAGTACCAACCCATCTTGAAGCGACCAATTGGGGTCGCCAGTGCCTAACTGGATCTTCTGGACCAAGGGTGACCATTTCGGAGATTGTGGTGTTGCCTTCTTAATGTCGTCAAACAGAGAGATCCGGGGTTGGGAAATGCCATACAGAGTCATCGCATCTTCATCTCGCCTAGATAAGGCATCAGCTGTGCGATTGGAGGACCCCGCCTTGTACTCTACCCGAAAGTCGAACCCGAGCAGTTTGCTAACCCAATGCTGCTGAGGGGCAGTGGTGAGACGTTGCTCTAACAGGTATTTGAGGCTGTAATGATCAGTTTT
>NW_010729088.1:5697925-5721996 GCF_000365185.1 Nelumbo nucifera | reverse complement strand
TGATTTCATTCAATAAGGGTGTCTCCTTAAATACAAGATTACAAGAGTCCTAATCTGAGGGAGTCTCCTTGTTGAATAGGGAGACTTCCAGTTCTATCTTGCTAAGGATAAGATAAGCTAATCCTAATCTGATAACTTACTAACAAGATAAGATAAGAGTAATAAAATAAGATAAGAACAAGCAAGATAAGCTAATCTAATCTGGATGAGACTACTGCTGCCGAACTGGGTAGACTGAGAATCACTTAATCATTACTGCTGCTGGCGGTGGGTCAGGTTTCTGCTGCTGCCAGCGGCGATGGTATGTCATCCCGAGGAATGCGTCCATAACAGTTTCTCACTACAAGAAAAAGAATACATACACCTACTGTAAGCAGGTTGGCCATATTATCACTAAATGCCCCACTCGGCCTCAGAAAAGCAATGGATCAAATCAGAAGAAAGGAAGCTACAAGGCTTATCAGACAGGTGTAGATGGATCAGATGTAGAATCCTCTATTACTTCTATGACTGGGCAGAATGACACCTCAGGTTGCATGTCTGAAGAACGAATTCAACAGCTCATGTCCTCTGTTATCTCTTCAGCCTTCTTTGCTATGGGCCTGTCTGGTAAATCTCCTACCTATTGTCCCTCACCGAACCATCTATGGTACATTGACTCAAGAGCCTCTAACCATATGACAGGGGCCACTCTTGGCCAGTGTCCTAAACCCCATCTCCCCAAAAAAAACACATTGTTACTGCTAATGGTGAGAAATTAGATATACTTGGATGTGATGATTTATATTTATCTACTTCTAAGTCATCTCCATTTCATTTGTCCAAAACCCTATTTGTACCTAAGCTTACAACCAATTTAATTTCTGTTGGCCAACTTGTAGAGGAAAGTAACAATGTCTCATTTACTTCTAATGGTTGTTTGATATAGGACCGACAAACTGCGGAGGTGAAGGGGAAGGGGCGTAGACTGGGAAGACTCTTTGCATTGGAATTTGAGAAGAATAAAACTGTCTGCTTCTACTTCATGTTTGATTTCTACTACTTCTAGTTTTGAATCTGTTAATTGTAATAAAGATTGGCACTTGTGGCATAAACGACTGGGCCATCCTTTCTCTAAGAAACTTGATCAATTGTTTTCCTCTAGTAGTTTACCTGTTTCTAATGTTTCTCTTAAAAATGTGAATAAAGACTGCATTACTTGTGGCTTATGTAAGAGTCATATTTTGCCTTTTCCTTCTCATTCTAAACATGCAACAGTCCCTTTTTATTTAATACATAGTGATGTTTGGTCGTCTCCAATTGTCTCACGGGTGGGTTTTAAATATTTTGTAACCTTTATTGATGACTGCACTTGTTTCACTTGGACCTATTTTCTTCGAAAGAAATTTGAAGTGTACTCCGTATTTCAGCACTTTCACACCTATGTTGCCACTCAATTTGATGCCCAAATTTGTGTGCTACGATCGGATTCAGGGGGAGAGTATATTGATGGAGATTTCCAAAACAACATGAAATTCAAACCCAAAAATCTTGTCCAGGCACCCCACAAAAAATAGGGTTGCGAAAAGGAAAAATGGGCATATCTTGAGTGTAGTCAGAACCCTTTTACAGGATTCCCACGTACCCTCTTGGTTTTGGGTGGAGGCGGCCAGCACTGCTGTGTATCTCATAAATCGTCTTCCGTCATCAGTCTTGAACAATTTCTCTCCTTTTCAATCCCTCTTCCACAAATCCCCAGACCTATACATGCTCAGAGTATTCGGATGTGCTTGTTTTGTCCACCTTCCACCCCATGAACGCACAAAGTTAACTACACAAGCAGCTTTGTGCGCCTTTATAGGGTATAGCTCTGAACATAAAGGGTATCTTTTCTATAACCCTTTGGTTCATCGTCTTTGAATTTCTCGTAATGTAGTTTTTCTTGAAAGTGTGTCATTTTGTGAACATATTGTGAAGTTCCCAGCTCCTTTTGTTTCCTTGCTGCATAGTTTTGATTCTACAGGTACACCGGATACTCCATTGTCACCTCTACAACAACTTCAGACCTACTTCAGGAAGCAACGACCTTCTTCAGTCTCCATCCCCCCCTCTACTCCACCTCCAGTTACTGATCCGGTCACTCCAACTACCTCGTAAGTGTTCAAGATCTTCCCTCTGAACCTATTGCTCCTACTTTACACCGTTCCTCTAGAATTTCTCGTCCACCTAACCGTTATGGTTATTCACCAGACCATAGCTCCTTTCTGCCATTTTATCTACCACAGACATTCCCAGATCTTATCAGCAAGCTGTAGCAGAACCACACTAGAAAGATGCAATGGATTCTGAGATTCGAGCAGTTCTGGAGAATGACACCTGGGACCTAGTCAAAGCTCCACCTGAGACATCTCTCATAGGAAGCCGATGGGTCTATTCTGTGAAACTAAAATCTGATGGAAGCCTAGACAAATACAAAGCTAGGCTTGTTGCACAGGGTTACAAACAGGAAAATGGGATAGACTATGAGGAGACTTTTGCTCCGGTAGCTAAGATGACCACTGTACGACTTTTGATGGTTGTGTCTGCAGTCAAACAATGGATAATTTATCAGATAGATGTCAAGAATGCTTTTCTCCATGGGGAATTGAAAGAGACAGTTTACATGAAGCCTCCTCTGGGATATTGTACAGATCTGCAGCTTGTTTGTCGTCTGAATAAGTCACTTTATGGCCTGAAGAAAGCTCCTAGGATCTGGTTTGAGAAGTTCAGATCTGTCATCATTGATGCTAGCTTTATTCATAGTCCTTCTGATTACTCCTTGTTCACCCTAAGGCGGAAACAAGGAGTAACAATATTACTCCTTTATGTTATGATATACTCATTACAAGGGATGACATAGAAGGAATTTCTAGGCTACAATAGTTACTCAATGAATCCTTCAAGATGAAGGACTTGGGACCGTTGACATATTTCTTGGGCCTTGAGGTGAGTAGAAATTCTCGAGGCTACTTTATTAATCAACAGAAGTATGCAGCTGATCTGGTTAAACTGGAAAATCTTAGTGATTCTAAGATTGTGGACACTCCACTAGAACTGAATTTGAAACTCAACAAAGATGATGGGTCTCCCCTTGAAGATCCTACCCTTTATCGTCAGCTAGTGGGCAGTTTAATCTATCTCACCATGACTCGGCTGGACATATCTCATGCAGTTCAGATAGTACGTCAGTTTGTGTCTTCTCCGAGATAACCACATTTATCTACAATTCATTGGATTATAAGATATGTACGGGGCACACTATCACATGGGATATTCTTCTCCTCATCATCTCCCATTCATCTTATGGCCTATGCAGATGATGATTGGGCTAGATGCCCTGACACCCGACGGTCTACAACTGGCTGGTGTGTCTTCCTAGGCAACTCCCTTATCTCATGGAAGTGCAAGCAACAAGCTACTGTGTCCAAATCTTCCACTGAAGTTGAATACAAGGCTATGTCTTCCGTGTGTAGTGAGATCATATGGCTTCGGGCTCTTTTATTTGAAATACTAAGTGAGACACCATTGTCTATTCCTCTTTATGCAGACAACATCAGTGCAATCAAAATTGCATCCAATCCCATCTTCCATGAGCGCACCAAACACATAGAAGTTGATTGCCACTTCATTCGCAATCTCCTTCTTAAGGGTACCATATCTCTTCCTCATGTCTCCTCCGGGCTCCAACTGGCAGACTTGTTAACTAAAGCAATGACACAGGCTCGGCATCTATTTCTCATGGACAAACTGATGCTTATTCCTAGGCATCAGTTTAAGGGGGGAGTGTAGAGCCAGTGAAATCTAGCCGTAGGGCTATTTTTGTACTTTTACTTTTCTTTTCTGTATATCTCTCTTTGTATTATATCTCTCATGTATATTAAGGGAAGATCTGTCCTTTTACAACTTAATATAAATATTTCTTTTAGGGTGTCGACTGACACAAGTTGTCACACCCACCATTCAGTTGTGTTGTCTCTCTCTTTCTCTTTCTCAATTTTTCGATCTGACTCTGGCATATATAGTTTTAGAGTAAAATTCACAAAGAAGCATGCAGCTGACTTGATTGTTAATTATAGGCAGAAATATCCTCTCCATAGTGATAATGTCCATTTTAATGAGCTTGTCTATATTTATTTCGTAGACCAGTGGGGGTGGCTACCCCCTTTGTATGTAGCCAAATTTCTTTAATACCAAAAGTATATATATTCCTTCTTATGATTTTTTTCTTCGATCAATTTTCATCAATGTGAATACAAGTAATTCTTACAAAAATATGGTACCAAAATCATTTTAAAAGCATATTATTGCTTTGAGAATTAGATTACCTTTCTCATAAATGGTGGAATCACCAAATTGATCCTTTGCCAACTTCAGTTGATATCCCAATCTATGCTCTGCATAAAATTGAACCCAATCTGATGACCAAGTGTTTATCTGTGGAGTACTGTAGAAACGTATATAAGTCCATTAGACTTCAGCGAAGTGCATAAGATTACATCCGGTACAACAAATATAGAGCCCATAACAACATCAAATTAATATAATTAATTCTCTTCCTCAGAATGAACCTAACAAAGAATGGAATATGGATTAAATGCCTATATTTAGTACAGAAATGGAGAAAGAACAGGTCAACATCGACCAAAAAATGTCACCTGCCTATGGTATTGTTGACATCAAAACCAAAGCCCTTGTTTGATTTGCCAGCTTTATGCATTTCAGCAAGCTTCCTTCCTAGGACTGACTGAGAATAGATAATTATAAAATAAATAAGATACCAACTCATTCCTACCAATATTAGAAGCACAAATCACCAGTCTCACCTGATCACCTCTAGATGAACCAAACTCAATGAACTCCATGATAATATAAGATCCACCTGATGGTAATGGCCCAACCTACAAATTCAACAAAATTCACTTTTATCCTATATAAGGTTACATAAGTTAAAATCAAAAAGAGAAGTGAAAGCATGTAACAAGCTACTAATCTAGCTTTAATTATATTTAACCAGTTAACCGAGCTTGCCACCTTAAATGGCTTTGGCACACGGATTGATTTAGTCTCGTACATAGCACTTAAACCAAGAGACTCTCCTTCAAACATTGATGGTCCAATACTCCTGAATCATAATTACAGAAGATAGAAGTTTTAGCGTTCCTTCAAATAGGGCATATCTTGATGCTAAAAAAGCCAAACGAGAGAAAATAATGTTTAGGTCACAGGTACAGACCCTGAAATTACATTAATGGCACCTGCTATCTACTGCTACTCAATGCAAAGTGGTATGCCACAGAATTGCGCCAAAAATCAAAATTTACTTAAGCTGTTGTTCCACATAAATCATCAAAGCCAATATGCACACGGGAAAATTAGTAGAAGAAGCATTTTATGGTATGTTAGGTATCGAAATGAGAACTAGCATAGAACAAATAATGTTGAAGGAGTTCGATTTTAGGTTCCTGTCACGCTAGTCTGCTTCTAGCTAGATTCTAAAAACCACCAAAGGAAAATGCACAAATCAGAAGCATATTGGTGGGAAATTGAATATGACTGTCAATTCCTCAGAAGACCATTTTAAGCTTATACCTGTTTGACTTGACAAAAAAGGGACCAGCATCAGTGTCATATCGATTTGCGCGATTGATGCAACCACCACCGATTGGACTGATTCTTGTAATCTGCGTCGCCTTTCCTTCCGTAAGAATCCACTCACTGATTGGATCATCACTTAACGCTGCCACTGTCGAATTAAATCCAAACGCGAATATATCATCAAATATTGTTCAAATTAAAAGCTCTTCTAAAATATGAACAATTATCAAGTCATAATTTCCTAAGACCCATAAATTGGTTTCATTTCGGGCAACAGTTAGTCCAAGTACTTGAAGAAAAGGAGAGAGGGAGAGAGAGAGAGAGAATTGTGAGGTTCATTGTTGCTTACTGATAAAAGGTTTACGGAGGTTGCGTTTGGTGAGGGATAAACGATGAAGACGAGGTGAAGGGAAACAGCAGGAGAGCGAACGGACTCCTACGTGCGACAGCATTATCTCTCCCTCCCCCGCTTAAAACCAATCCAGTCGGTGGAGGCGTCCGTATGGTCTCGAACTTATTGGTCTCTCTTTTATGTTTTCTGTAAGGTCAATGCAGGTATTTAATCCTACATTCAGGGGCATAGAAGGAATCTGAATTATCCATGGCAGGATTTCTCTCATGATGTTCGGTAGTGTGCCAAGTTGAAATTATATGACCGAGTGTTGTTAATGTAAGATGACATATATACCCTTGAATTTATGTAGCCGTTTTGACTGGGTTCTTTTGAAAATTTAAATTTCCGTATGTCGACGGACTGATGATGAGTTCTTCTGAATTCGGACTGAGATGAAGGTTCTTTCGGGATGATGGTTTCTTCCTGCTCGAAATGGATTAAACATATGTCCACGGACTGGCTCAAGAACCACTGTACTAGCATCAAGAAAACCAAGCAAGCTCACGCATTTCTCCTCCGTAACCATCTCTTCGCTGAAAATCGCGTCGTAAGCAAGCTCATATCCTTCCTTGCAATATCCGAAATGGGGGATCTAAATTACGCCCACAAAATCTTCACCCAGATTGGAAACCCAGATATGTTCATCTGGAACACCATGATCAGAGGCTACTCCAGGAATGGCAATCCATCTGAGGCGATCTCTTTTTTCTACTTCATGATTCGCTTTGGTGTTGCAGCCGATAACTTCACCTACCCTTTTGTCTTAACAGCCTGTGCTCGCTCGTTGGCACCCGAATTGGGTAGGAGATTTCACGGTGAGATTGTGAAGGTTGGACTCGAATCCGATGTGTTTGTGCTCAATTCTTTGATTCAGATGTACGCTAACTGTGGTTATTCCGATGCCGCTCGGAGGTTGTTTGATGGGAATCCTCTACGAGATGTTGTGACATGGAATGTCATGATCGGGGCGTATATCGAAAGAGGCTTTTATGAGCAGGCTTTTACTTGGTTTGAAGAGCTAATGAAATCAGATAATGTTCAACCAGATGCTGTGACATTTCTCAGTTTGCTTTCAGCTTGTGCCAAATCAGATAACTTGGAACAAGGAAGATTACTCCATTCTTACACAAAAGAACTCGACCTGGAGAAGAACCTTCGAGTGGGGAATGCAATCCTTGATATGTACTGCAAATGTGGGGATTTGGATTCTGCACGAGAGCTCTTTGATAGGATGCCCGAGAGGGATGTGCTGACATGGACTAGCATGCTCTCTGGGTTAACGACCTCAGGTTGTTTCCAAGAGTCGCTGGTTTTCTTCGGGCAGATGCAGTCAGAGAAGATCCGACCAGATGGGGTGACACTCGTGAGCGTGCTATCAGCTTGTGCTCAGACAGGTGCACTGGACCAAGGCAAGTATATCCATATCTTAATTGACAAGTACAGAATAGACCATGACATCATTCTCGATACAGCCCTTGTTGACATGTACGCCAAGTGCGGGAGCATAGATTTTGCCCTCCAGGTATTCAACAATATGAGAGTAAGAAATGTATTCACATGGAACACAATGATCGGAGGGCTGGCAATGCATGGTCATGGCCTTCAGGCGATGGCGCTTTTCCAGCAGATGAAGCATGAAGGGGTGGTAATGCCTGATGACGTGACCTTCATTGGATTGTTATGTGCATGCAGCCATGCAGGATTGGTCGATGAGGGCATTAAGATCTTCAAATCAATGAAAGAGGTCTATCACATTCAACCAAGGATGGAACACTATGGATGTATGGTTGATTTGTTATGTAGGGCTGGGCTCGTCAGCGATGCTTTGTCCTTCATAGAGGATATGCCCATCAAGGCTAGTGCAGCCTTGTGGGCTACTCTTCTTGGCGCTTGTAGAAGTGCAAGGCACTTTGAGCTTGCAGACAAAGTGGGTAAGCGCATAATCGAATTAGAACCTGATTCTTGTGGACGTTATGTGCAGTTATCAAATCTCTATGCTGGTTTTCACCAATGGGATGCTGCGCTGAAAATAAGGAACCAGATGACATTGAAAGGGATAGAGAAAACCCCAGGCTGCAGTTGGATTGAGATGAATGGTATGATTCATCAGTTTGTTGCAGGTGATAGGTCACACCATCAAACTAGGGAGATATATATGATGGTGGAAGAGATGTGTCAGAGGGTCAAGTTGGTTGGTAGCCATGTCCCGAGCACCACGGAGGTCTTGTTTGATATAGAAGAGGAAGAGAAAGAAAATTCTCTCTTCTTACACAGTGAAAAGCTGGCTATTGCTTTTGGCTTAATAAACACTACCCCTGGTTCACCAATTCGGATTGTGAAGAACCTACGGGTTTGCAAGGATTGCCATTCTTTTGTGAAGGTCATCTCCAAGGCATTTAATCGGGAGATAATAGCAAGGGACAGGAGTCGCTTTCATCATTTCAGAGAGGGTTCATGTTCGTGCAAGGATTTCTGGTAAAATAACTTGCGGTATTTATTGGTAAGCACAAAAATGATTTGTGAGCAATTCATATGTAAACTCATCCTTCAGTGCCAAATACCACGTTTTTTCTTTTCTTCCTTTTTTTTTTTTGTTAACAATGCAAATTACCGCAAAACATTCAAAAGAATCCCTACTTATAATATATAATTATATACCCAGTCCCTTTAGCAGGCATGAGGCAACTACTTATCTGGTATTCAAGTAACCCAAAAAGTTAATTGTAAGAGATTGTGGGGAATTCAGTACCAATGAGACGTAAGAAATGTCAACTGCAAATTTATTTTCATGGAAATTTTCAACATCTCAAGACCCAGATACATTTTGTAATTACAACAATTCACCAATAGATCAGAATTCAGGGAAATTTCAGTTGCATGTTGGATTTCTTTATATGCATTCATTGCCTCCAAGAAGCCAAGGAATAATATATTCTCTGAAATCCACTAATCTCCTTGCTTTTGCTATCTCCTTGTTTCTGATTCTGTAATAGGAGCAGATTCTAGGTTTCTGGTTGTTGATTCATGATTGTCTTGGTTACCTCCATTTTCTAATGGATGCTCACTATCAGGTAGCAACCATTGGTGAGATTGGTCATTCACAACCTGAGGACTATCCATTGACCAACGGAGCATAGTGAGTGTCGGTGATCCCACACATTTTCTCTCAAAGGATTCTTTTAAAGGAAAGCGGCAAATTGGGCAGGTTGATTGTTTTTGTAGCCACTGGTCAATGCAGGCTAAATGAAAATTGTGGCTACAGTTGGGCATAATTCGCAATATTTCTTTCTCTTCATACTCAGACAAACATATTGAACACCTGCAGTAACATAAACATAATAAAATCTTAATATCCTAACTATAACTACAAATATAAAAGACAAAATTGCAGGCACCAAAGTATAGTACCTCTTCATGAGTTATTATTAACAGGAGCTCGACTCAACTAAGCCTTGTCACAACTATATGGGGTCACTGAAGACCTACATGTATGCTAACTAGTAACTGTAAAATTTAGGTTACCAACCATAATAGAAATTTTTAATTGGGTTGCAAACCTCAGTGTTGTACATGACAAAATAAAAATGTACGTTTCCCTGCCGTTACTTGCCTTGAGGCTCCTTAAAATTGTCTAAAGTATACGTAAGAAAGGATCAAGGTCTCCCTACATCAGGCCCCACAAAAATTTCCCGCATGGGATCATATTACCATTCACTAAATGGTCTTGTGAGCGTTGGGATCTGCTGCTTGCAAGGCTGTGTATAACAGTCCACATAACCAATCATGAGTGAATACACCAGTGTTCTGTACACCTAGATGGGGTCCCATGTGTAGAAAACACTGATGTGTTCACCCATGATTGGATATAGCCCATACACAGATCCTTGCAAGCAGCAGATCTGGAGTCATCTTGTGAATGTGTGAGTATACGTGTATGTCTGAGAGAGAGAGAGAGAGAGAAGGAATATTTCCAGATAATAAAGGATCAAAACTTACTGTGCATCTTCAATAGAACTGAAAGCCTCCCTGCTAAACTTCATTGTGGGGATTGCAGCAACCACAACTGGTTCAAGCCCACTAGTCCTATGTTCTGGCTGTCAACAAATTCCAAACGATTTAAAACCATAAGAATCAGAGATTCTAAAATTATAGTAGAATGATGGAAATAAAATAAGGTTCCAGTCTACCAACCCTGCCACATTTCTGAATTCTGATAGTAACAAGGGTAATACCTCACCTATTGTTGTACAAAAACCTTTTGACATAACAGATAACAGTTTCATACCAGATATGGGAAACAGTTGATTTCATAATAATTTGCCATGTAGAAAAGGCACATAATTACAAAGATGAGGAAGCAATCCCTGGAAGTTGGTGGAATGTTTGTCCTAACTACAAATTGCCTATCTATGAAAAAGGAAAAAAAATTACATATTGCCCATGACTTTAAAGTAAGATCACTAGTGGAATGCACACATATTTAAATGGCAGAAGCACCGTGCATCTGTTTAGTTAGGAAAACAAGTTTTTCACTACTTGTCAATCAATCTCCATAGCCACACAGAATGTCAAATAAAAATCACTTGCACGGGAAATTACAGGTCATGTCCCTTTAGTAAGCAACACAAACCTCATAACCAAACAACCACCATTGAGTTTGAACCACAATTCTTTTTATATTCTCAGCCTCATTTGTGTTTAAGGTCATGCATCATGCAAAAGCAGTCCTAGTTACATTGGTTGTTCACATCCATATCTCCAGACATGCTGGACATGCAAAGGATGTGTTTTAACAATGTCATCAAAATCTTATGATTCTGATAGGATTAATCATTTGTCAATCTCAAGGGTTTTGATTTAAAACTTACCAGTGAAACCTTTTATCAAGGAAAACAATCAGTTAGTAAATGATTTGTCAATTTTAGAATTTCACTGATTCATGTTATTTAAATTAAGCTCATTGTGACCAGTTTCAGTACCTTTAAGTTTCTTTCCATTTACATTACCCATTATTAAATTGAAGCTTTATTTAGATTATTTAAAACCTATTTAAAGTCATTCTTTTAAGTTTTTTTTCATCAATATTGGGTTAAGAGCATTATGTGTGATTAATTCAGTTCGATGTTGAATGTGATTACAGCATCCACTGCTTTAGGCAAGTGGTAAGATAGGGCGTAGCAACTACTTGAACAACAGGATACAGATTGAAATAATGGTAAAATGAATCTTCCGGTTCTTTCAGGCTTTCAGTTTTTATATACAAATATATATATATATATATATATATATATATATAATCTTATGACATTTCTAAGAAAAATGTATATGATTTTCTATAAATTTATCTGAAGCAAGAAAAGTTGCAAAAAATGTAGAACAAAAAAGCAAAGAAACATGATTCTCTAAATATTAATAAACAAAAAAAAAACAAATTTCTCCTGAAAAAGTGATGCATAAAAAAGGGCAACACAACAGAACCCATATATCAAACCAAACCCGCTCAAACAGAACTCAGTAAAGCATATAGGTTAGAACTTCAGTTTAAAATTTTAGAGATAATAAATGGGGATAACCTGATCAGGGATCATAGACCATGAATCATAAGAGAAAACAGCCAAATCCAATATTCAGAATCAAGCATACCTGCTCAACATCAGCCCTGGAGTCCATCTCGAATACCGGGCGGGACTCAACTGTGCGGATCCTCCCGCATATTAGTCTTGTGCAGACAAACACAATAAACGTCGCGCTCATCCCAAACCCGATCACAGTTGTGATCAAGTTCATACCAGAAGCTAACATCTCTAAGACTAACCCACTTCAGACCCAGAAGACAAGATCACCCGCCCCTTCAAGAAGGAACACAAGGACACCACCAAGAACAACAATTACAACAATCCAGATCAGAATGCTTCGACTTCGAGGAATCATACAGGTTTCGATTCAAGAATGCGGGAAATAGTCATAAACCAACAACCCATCTGGAATCGAAATCGCTTTGCATGGACTCAAAGTTAATTCCGAAGGTGTGGATGAGAGGAGAAATGCCGAGAAGGAAGACTCTCTCATCTTGTTTTTTGGCTCTTGGAGCAGCAACGGTGCGGTCACAATTAGAGGGACCCGCCAATTTGCAATGAGCATCGGACGGCCATGGAAGGAAGGTTGCGAGCTTGGCGGCAAATAACAATTTAAGATTAAGAAGAGAGAGAAGGTAGGAGATTCTTCTCGTGGATCAGCTAAGGAATCCTCCCATTTCTTTGCTGCGTTTGGTTGGATAAGATCTACTAATTTAAGAGGTGCATCTCTCCTTCCCAATTTACTTCGATATCTAGAAAAGTGGGAGAATGCTAGGAAACTCTGATAATGTACAGGTTCCATTCTATCCCAACTCTCTAAGATATTTTTGTGTTTCACTTTTTCTACTCGAACAAGAGAGAGAGAGAGAGAGAGAGAGAGAGAGCGCGAAGTGGGTCAGTTCAGTTGCACCAATGACCAATCTGTATCTTTTGTAACGACCTGCTTGGCTTTTTTATGTTATTATGTAATACGCTTTTTGGTTTTTCAATTGTTCTAATAAGCTAGCCAATGGACGGAAAACTTCTCATGCCGAAATATTTGGGCTATGTGAAATTTTGTTTGGGCAAAAAGGAAAAGAAAATATATATAATAAGTTTTCCATATAAAGAAGACGGGTTTATTTGCTGAAATACAAAATATTTCAGTCTAAAATTTTTTTAACATCCATTTTATGGAGAAACAAAAACAAATGCAGAAGCCAGCAGCCCAGGTAGCAAAAGTGAGTGGGGACCTTAAACTTGAGTAGACACCACTAGCTAAATTCCAATATGATGTACACAAGTTGTCGCACTCCTGCTTAGGCTGATACAGTTCCGTGTCCATCAACTGATCAACATTGTAGTATTGGACTAATTAATATGCCCCATAGTGGCAATGAATGTGGACCAACCCGCATACATGGTGCCAATCCACTGATTGGACCATCATGGGATCATCTTTTGCTAACCCTGTTGAACAACCGTCATCTTGTATTGA
The DNA here is from genome assembly GCF_000365185.1 of Nelumbo nucifera. The sequence goes on along the minus strand of NW_010729088.1, from coordinate 5,708,936 downwards.
CATCTAGTGGACTGATCCAATGGATCCCACAAGGCACAGCCCCATTAGCACTAGGTTCGACCTTGAGAGTGTTAACGCTTTCATTCAAAGCGCCATGAGATGATGAGATTTAGCATTTGACATCAGAACAACATACCCAATTGCAGCTGACAGCCATGGATGTAATAAATTCACTCATCAATCATCTAGTTTGGACTTCTCCAGTTGATTGCAGGATTTTAGCTTCTAGGGTGGCAACATAGGCCTGGTTGGCATGGGTTGAGGTCTTCCAAACCCAACACAAGGTTCTCAATCATCAATTATACTTCAATATTTAAATACTTAATACAACTCTTTCTCCTCCCCCTATCAGGCTATCACATCAACTGATAAATAAATAAATAAAATCAGGACCATGTATCATAAATACATGATGTATAAAAATAAAATCGGCTAGGTTCGTGTTGGATACGATTTCCCGAGATAACCAACTGCATTTTCTAATCCTATAATCCTAGCCCAATCTTCAAAGTCCAACCCCTTTAGTTTGCATTCTTTTTGGCCCAACCCAGGTTGCATTCCTACAGGTTTGCATGGAATTTTGTTTGTATTGCGTTCTGTTTCTAATTTTATTTCTCTTACAGGCAGCTCGTTCGTTTGACTCTCATTCCCTACAAAGTTCTTTTTTTCCCCTTTTTGGATGTTACATTTTTTACAAATTCAGTAGCCATATAAATACACTTCCTTGGGTTTCAAAACAAAAAGAATTACAGTCAACTCTTCATTCATAAAGAGAGCCGTACTATGATGCCAATGAGAAATAGTACAAAATAGCTTAAAGCTCGTTTTGCAAAGAGGGTGGGGAAATCCGATGGAAACAAAATTCACGGTTTCCAAATCTTCATTGTGCAGTCTTCACCGTATGTAACCACCACATTCCGGTGAGGATGGTGAGTGACACCAATGACATCTTTTTCATGTACCTGTCGACAATCAGAAAACAATGAAAGATACAATCATTGAAGTTAGCACATATTTTGCAATGTCAAATTTGCACACTTATCATGCATTGGCAAAGGAATTAACATCCACACATCTTAGTCGCACAAAGTTCTGCCCAACTCAGTATGCATATAAGCATATTTGCACTATACATAGACATGCATTTTGGATTTCTTTTCACTGGGGATTTAGTCAGTCAACCAAACATCACTACACAGCACAGATTCCAGACCAATCAGCCAGACAAGACATATTGTTCAGTCCAGTGTTTTCAAAACTGGACTGGACCGGATGTTCAGACTGGAAAAAACAGGAACCGGTTCCGTTTCACCCCAAAACCACTTTTTGGCAAAAAACCGTTGATTTGGTCAGTGAACCACTGACCCGGGCAGTCGAACCGTCAACCAGGACAATGGTTTTTGGCCATTTTTTGGTCAGAGTGGGTCGTCCATTTGGACCGTTCGACCCGGGAACCAGATCCCATAACGGTTCCCAGTTCAGCCCGGTTTTAAAAACCTTGGTTCAGTCAGTTGTAGACTCAAGAAGGAATGCTCTTTTATATGTAAATAAAGTAGAACAATTCTAATAAACCAAGATTTTATACATGGCAGCATAATTAGGGAAACAAAGGAGCCTCCTATTCGTTTCCCTCCACCCTCAATTAATAGGGCAAATTTCAATCAAGGAACTCCTTGCATATTTTTCTTTTCACCAGTAACTTGTAAAAAAAATCTTATCGATGAAAAAAGTTCAAACAGTATCTACGTATGTCATCATATTTACACCATGACATATACAGTTTCTTTAAGGTTTGATGATATTGTATTTTCAAAACCAGTGGGCATGAATTATATACGAGTGATTGCAAATGTCAATAGTTTAACAATAAACATGAATAAAATAAATGATTCAATTGTATTGACTTTTGTACAGTTTTGAGGGTTTCTCTCCCTCTTTAGAATACAATTATAGCACTTATCAAAAAACTATATATTTACACTGTGACATGGGGCTAGTCCAATGCTGCTCCAGATAACATTCAGAGGACCAACCCAAATCAGGCTCTGCCTGTTTAGTCCTCGAGCTAAAGAATCCAGAAGAAAGTTGGCAGACTGGGGAACCCAATAAATGATAGATCCAATTTATGATCTAGCAATCTAGCTTCTTGAAAACGATGTCTAAGAGACCAAAGGCTATTCGTTTTGCCTCTAAAACCTAATGTAGTAAACCAATATCAGTCCTTGAACTGTGGCTTGTAATTTTGCTTATACCAAATTTCCAATCCCTATGGCTTTAGCATACCAATATCGAATCTCCTTCACGTCTATGAAAGACTCCTATTCCTGATGCCCCAAGGTTCACAATGCTACAGTCATCAAAGTTCATCTTTATCCAGTCAATTGGGGGGGAGGAGGTGAGGAGGGGGGATTGTACCCTTTGTTTTTACCAAATGACTAACTCTGACTTCAATCCGATCAATGGCCGATGCTCTGGATTGATGCTTGCCTTAGAAGATTCTGGCATTCTTTTCTTCCCAAAAAGAACAATTTCCACATGTTCAAGCTACGCCCCTTTTTCCTTGGGCATCTTCTGAATTACAAATAGAGCTTAGGACTCCATAATAATTGATGAGACCTTCAACCAGTGGTTGGGTCACAGAGAAAGGATGATTCCTCATTTGTGCTGGTGGAGTGAACAATGGCCAATCTGAAGGGTCCCCTACCTAATAGATAGTTTGAATTGACCACATAATCTCTCACATCACAGGAAATAAGTTGGATCATCTAGATAAATCCAAATGGCTTATTTAAGAAACATGTATCCATGTATGTAAGCATGCATGTGTCTAAGGATTGACATTATCAGATCCTAACGCTTCATTGCAATTTCAATACAAAATCTCCTATTAGGTAATGATAAACCATAGAAGTGTGAATTTCCAAGTCAGATTAGTATTCATTCATCAAAAAAGACAAAGTACTCATGACAATTACAAGGTCAGGAAAATTATCAGATCCTCAAGCTTACCTTCATTAGATGCTCCAGTTTACCAGACTGGTGGCTGAAGCAATACATGTTCCTGCAAATAATATCAATTGATCTCATTAACAAACTTTACTTGAAACTATGATAAACAGAAAAGAAAGGTGGACTAAACAACCAATGTATATATAACAAACAAAAAAGGTAATTAAAAGACTGGTGACTTGACAAGTTCTAATATATAGGCCCTTGAATTATATTAGAGAGGAAAACATGTAATTATATGTTAATAGGTCCTTCAATCAACTAGCGATGACACAGGAAATACGGGGCACATTGAAGGGTAAGAACATTACAGAACCAAACTAGGACCAAGATAATATGAAAGAGCAAATGACTTTAATGTCAGGGCATAAAAAATCTAGAAAAAGATGAAAGTTTTTGGTAATACAATTATAGAGAGGAAACAAAGCAATTTAGAAGACAAACTCGGCCAGTAAAGTCAAGACCAACCAAAGTGCCCAAACCTTCTGTAAATTCACCATACAAATGGGGAACAATGGAATGTAATGATTAAAGATCATTATGCAATGTTGGTCCAGATATCTGGGGTCTGGGGAGGGGTTAACCGGATACAGACCTAATCTTCTTTGGCTTTCTTTTTTGTACAAAGTTGCTGCTCTCAGAATGGAATCTAATGATTATAATCAGAAAATATGTTGTATTAACTACATCAAGTCTATAAAATAGACAGAAATTGAAGGTTATATTTTATATCATAGGTGGGTCACAGCAAGTCAGGCAATGATAAAATGACAAGTCAGAAACTACACATGGAATATTCATTGCTCTGTAAATTTTATCAACATTTGCCTCAGAACCACCCTATATTGCTCATTCAGTTTCTCTAGGAATCATTTTGATTATATAATTACACAACCAACAATACTAATGGAGCATGACAAATCAATGAGAGTTGTGCAAAGGTGATATAAAATACAATATCAAATGAATAAGAAATGTTGGCATGACAGATGTTGTCATAAGAGATTTGACAAATTGCATCACATAGTGGGGACAACCAAAGGGTGGTAAAGATGCTAATACAAAGTGAAAAATCCCAAGACATCTAAGCTAATACCTATCTTCCCCAACACAGTAAATCCATTCTCCTTTCGGCGATACACAGGCTGCAACAAAGTCTCCACCCTCTCTTTTACCAGATGAGAAGCTCTTGACTACCTGCACCAAAACATTCAGAAAACCACCATGTTTTGTCAATAATAAATCCCTCAACCTGCCAAAACAATGATATAAAATTGATGAGAAATAAACAGTTTAGTTTTGATTGGAAATCTGAACAGTTTATTTAAATGCAAGGTCATTATCATCTTAGACTTGTCCCAACTATATGGCATTGGCCATACAAATCCTTTTTCGTCATTTCATTTAGTTTAGCATCATACCGTTGTAATTTTTTTCTTTTGATAGATACATATCCATTGCTAAATTATGAGCACTTAAATCATTTCTTACTACAATCCATGTCCTTTTCAGTCTGCCCCTAGTTCTTCTACCCCCTTCAACTTGTAAGAGATCGCTTCTATTTATGGGTGCCATAGATGGTCTTCTCTGCATGCGACCAAACCATCTTACGCTAGGTTTGGGAGTGCTCATTTGAAAAATAAGTGCTTATTGAATAATTGCTTAAAAACAAGTGCTTATTCTAATAAGCACTTACAAGTGTTTGGTGAAAAAGCACCTATTTTAAACAGGGGTAGTATAGGTATTATAAAATGACGTGGCGGGTCAAGATAGGCCATAAAGAAGTATAAGCACTTGTTGAATAAACACTTAAAAATAAGCCCAAATTTTGGGCCTCTTAAATAAGTGCTTATTCTCAGAACAAGCACCTATTTTGGGCTTATTTCCCAAACACAAATAAGTGCTTATTGGTGTGGTCCCGGCCCAAAATAAGTGCTTATTCGAAGCATTTATTTTTAAGTACTCTCAAACTTAGCCTTAGTCAGCTTTATCTCATTCTATCACTATAGGATCAACTCCTAGATTCCTTCATATGACTATTTCTGACCCTGTCCTTTCTACTACATAGAGGAAAATAATTCTAATACAATTGGCTACAAATAACAAGCCTTAAGAAGCAACCATCTCAATTTTTTAATCAAAATTATTTACATGCAATTACTAGGGTATTTTGGGAACAAGTAACAAAAATATTTCATTCAGAAGATAATGGAACTTCATTCAGAATCTCAGATATGTAAGTACAAAGATGTAAAAAAAAGGGCACTCAAACACACAAAATACCTTTATGGCATTATCACCTACACCAGAACAGAGGCGATTAAATATAAGACCACTTTTAACCCATTAAAATCTTCCAAAGCAGACCCAATCAATCAGAAGCTACAAAGTCCAGACATAGATATTTTTTTGATGAATAGTCCAGACATAGATATTGAAAGGATTGATACAGGAAACAGCCAACTGGGATATGACTCACCATTTCCTACAACCTCGGATACAGACAAGGGTATAGATATCTCATATAATATGCTTATATCATACTGCTGTATATAGTTTTTAAGCTAAATGTCATTTCTCAAGACTTATGTCTTGCCAAATTTAATTAAACGTCTAATATGTGCAGATTTTGTATGGTATAGTTTTGTTAACGCACTATCCAATGTTTTGTTTAAGCTAAGTATTAATGCTATAGAATACACCTGAAGTGTCCATACACTATCCAATGTTTCATCAAGTACATAACAGGTCCACCAATATACTAGGTATACACAGTAGCACACTGCACAGGTAGCCAGGTATTATGGTCCAGTACTTACACCCATATACACAAGTATAAAAGCCGTTTCGTTACACAAAATTCAAAATTTTCTTCCCTTCAAAATGCTCCTAAGAATACAAAAGGAAACACATTGAAGGGGTAGCACCCCCCCAGTCCAAGGAGGAAACAGAAGGGCTACCATATAACAGATCTATCTGGGCAACAAAGAAATAAATGACCCATTGATTTCTCAACAGGTTCAAACATTGCCATCCATCTATTTGAGATCAGGATGCCCCCATCGTTATTGGTTAAGATGATCAAATTAGAGCACCTTGTATAAGAACAAAGCAGGTCCGAAAAGAATCAGCTTCTACTTGGTCAGCCATCTTTCTTGCATGAACTAAACAGAAGGATTTAACTGAAGAACCTTTCTTCCAGGCACTCCTTCCAAACAATTCCATCCCTGACTGTGCTTCAGGCAAATACGAAGGTTATCAAGGTTTTGTAAGAAGGGGAACTCAGTTAGTTCCTGCCCAGTATAGCCTGCCAAAAACCAGGTTCAAAATCACCATATTGCCTTGCCAAGGGAAAGTACTCGTTAATTTTCTCCTCATTTGAGATGAGAGCCCCTGTAAAATCTTAAACGCATGCATCAAATGTTTCAAGACCAGTTGTCTCTTCCCAGAACCAGATCCTATATCCATCCCCCACTTTGTTTCAGCCAAGGGAGAACAATCATCAAACCCTTAAGGCCTTAATTATATCTACCAAAAGTTGACATCAGAAGTGGTGTTAACTTTTCTTGATATCCAACCACATGCAACTTCACTGTATTTGGCAGAATCCACCCTCCTCCATGGAGCTGGCTCCTAGATAAATCTTCCCGGACACTACCAAAAGAGAGTTAGGATGATACACCAATCTAAATTTACCAGTTACCATGCAATTATATAAAGGAACCAGGGAAATCAACTAAATCATACAAAACCTAACGAATACTATTTTAGCTCTGAGCACTGAGAATCAAGTATATTAATATCAATAGACATTTGAAGATCTGGTAAACTCAAGTAGGCCAGATGCACATTGATGGAAAGAACAGTCCAAGTACCAGTTTCTCCTGGAGTCATTTTATAATGTTATTATCAACGGACTGGTTGAGATTTCTAAGATAAGAGCTCATCAGGGAAACCAACCATTCCATGGATTGAAATTAAATTAAGACCTTGATGCATTATTTCTTATACAAATAAAAGAAATGGTTTACGTAAAGTACTCGGAAGAAAATAGAACATAAAAATTAACAATATTCCCTCAAACTATGTACCAATAAATTCTGACATGTTTATTGTCTTAACTATTATCTAAATGCCATATATAGGATCCCCATATGTATCATCTTCTTCTAGAAAATCATTTTATTTGCATGCCTCCTTACCATATATTAGAAAGATCTCATATTTGCAATGCATATCTATGATTCTATGTGAAAAAATTACTCCAGAAACCCTTCTCATGATAGTACATGACCTATCTGATGTTGGGGTCCATAAAGATTAGTGTGTCTGAGACTTCATTCTCATGTCTGACAGCAACACGCAGATGTGTATACAATTAGGATACATACACCAAGGACATGTACATCAACATTATCATCATCATTAAACCCTTACACCAATTATTCCAGTCGGCTGACCTGTTTTACCATTATTCCAAGAAATGCCTTGGCATAGGCCTGAATTATTCAGTATTCATGTCAAGGATTTTACCTCTTCCACTCACCCAAAGACAACCTAATTCTATGAAAAACAGAAATTCTTAGTTTCAGAGCTTAACTTACCTAGTTCCATATACACCTGCAACTATAAGCAAACTTTCAAAGTACCAGCAATTCATATATAAGTTTGAGAGTTGTGTTACACAAAACAAGCATGATCAAACCAAGTATTAGACTCTAATAACACTTAATCCTGTATGAATAGAGAATAATTACCTGCCCTTGGAGAGTCATGAGGTATATTGATGATGTCTTGTTACAAACTATGATATGATCTGTATTTTTTGGGAAAAGATGAACAGAGTTGACAGATGCATCACCTCCCTAATGATGAAAATTGTGCAACAGTTAGCTGCAAAAAACTATGCTAAGCAAAATAAAAATGCTAAGCACACAGAACAAATAAAAGTAATCCAACAATGACGAAAGCAAAACAAATAAAAGCACTCCAACCTCCAGGGAGATGCAAATTTTATAGTAAAAAACATACCCTCAAAGGAGGAGGGGGCTTGAATGTCTGTAAACAATCTGTGGTCTTCATGTCCCAGACCTGTAATAAGCACAACAAGATGATCATTTGTTGCAGAAGAAGACAACAAAAGAAATCTGGTTAGTTAGAGGACAAAAAGGATTTGACAGATCAACAAGTTAGCTACCTTGACAGTGCAATCACTGGAGGCAGTAATAATACGACTTCCATCATTTGTAAAGATAGCATCGTTCACATAAGATGTGTGTCCACGAAATTCTTTTAACAACTTTCCAGACTTGAGGCCATGAATTCTGCATTAATTGACACACTAATCTATTCAAGTTTTCCATGAGAATGCAGGAAATAGTGATAATTATATACCAAAATTCAATGCAAAAAAGAAAAGGACCACAGAAAGTGAAGGCAAGATAATAACTAAACATAACTTCAAAGCTTTTCAGTGGACTTAGAGTGTTACTGTCTATGTTACTTTACAAAAAAGGTTATAGGACAAAAATTTTCATGATTCTAAGAAAACCTTGCAGTACTGTCAAAAGAAGAGCTTAATATTTGGCTTCCATCTCGAGAGAAGACAAGACTTGTAACACCCTGAGAATGTGCACGTTCAAGACGACGCAAACATTGGCCTGTCCTCAAACGCCAAACCTGAAACAGTGACCATGAAGTTACTCACAAGTTCATGACTAAAGATCAGATTTCTGTAAATATAGATAACTTTACATCACAGTTGCATAAGATACTACATTAACATATATTGGAAAAGCATACAGGTTTTACCAGTTTCAAATAAAGTAACAGTTCAATGACAGCCAAGATAAACAATTTGTAACTGGCTGAAAAGGAAATTCTCTAATTCCATTAGGTTATATGATGCCTCCAAAAGAAACTTAAGTTCATTGAAGAATACCATAGAAAATATGACCTACTTGATGATTGTGAAGTGCTGGACAGCTATTGCTGAACACAATCATAAATTTGAAATCTTGATTTCTGTTATTTCTCTACCTTTTTTTCTTACAACCAACTGTATCTAAAAATATAAAAAAAAGCATCTTTTATATTGAATCATAAGAAATTTTATTTGAAGTAAAAATGATGCTAAGGCTCAGTTTGGAAAGAGTACAAATACAAATATGTACAGTGCAAATAAATATAACATAATACAAAATACAAGGTTTTGTACTCTACATATTCGTATTTGTACTCCCCTTCCAATTCCAAACTGAGCTTGAGGTACAAAACTAGGAAACCTCCCATCTTAGCAAGATGTTCATACCTAAGCCGAAGTCTGATGCCATAGACAGCAGCAACTATCCAAGCCATCATAATTCAATGAATGACAATCTAAGAATCACATTCCACCATAACACAACCTTAGACCTTGGAGCAAGACTAAAATATCAGCTCTAATAGAATACCTATAACTAATCAGACCTCAATAAACTGGAATAAAAGTTTATTCTAACCTAAATTACCTAGCCGAGGCCAGAGACATTTTGGACATCTTGACTGTAAATCTAACCTGGATTCCCAGGGAGATAAACTCTACAGCTGAGGGTTTGGCTAAACCGGGCACCTTAAGGGAAAATCTGTATAGTGAAATAATTCTGCCTTCGCAATTTCTTTGCTGTTTTCATGTAGTCTGTACATCTCCTCATGACCTATAATATCTCCCCCATGACTGGAAACCAACTACATGTATCTGTATAGTGAAAGCTCCTGACTCTTAAGAGATCCAGATTAGCTTATAAAATAAACAACCATCCTATGACTGGAATCCAACTACATGCCACTCAACTCATCTCAAGCCAAATATCCAATGAACCACTCTGATCAAAACAAATCAATAACAATCGCAGAAGAGGTTAAGTATCAGAGACAAAGCCAAGGTTCCAACATAAAAGAACAAATACATCTCCCCACAAAATTGTTTACCCCAACAATCCATGAAGATTATTGGTGCTACAAGTAGCATGTGCATGTAGAAAATACCCCTTCAGTTTAACTCTTATATCCAATTAATGGAATGACACCAACTCCTAATATCACCTCCTGCCCCTGGCCATCATCAACTGTTACAATGACAAGTTCCTTTGCAAAAAAAAAATTCAAGTGTGACTTTCACTGTAGTACCCAAAAAGAATAAGATCTTGATGATTGCCAAAATGGGAGTTGAAAGTGGAAGGGGCTAGAAAAGCTAGAGGCAAACCAAAAAGGACATGAGTTGTAGTAAGGAATTATTCAAGGGCATCACCTTGCTATACATTTTGTTTATATTTAATATAATGATACTTTACCTTCTCTCAAGAAAAAAAAAATGATTCAAGGGCCCATAATTTAACAATGGATATGGAACTGAATAGCAAAATAAGATTCATGTAGCTAATCCCATACAGTCGGAACAAGGCATAGATGATGACAATGATGATAATCTTAAATGTAAAGTTCTTTAAAAGTTTTTCCAAGAAACTAAATTGGACTCAAGATATCCTTTCTATAAGATTTTCTTATCAGCAACAATAAAGTGATTTTCGATATCAATACTTTACCTTTCTCAAAAAGAAAAAAGTGATTTTCATTTGTATGAAAAAAAAAGAGCTCTTATAAGCTATAATGCAGACGAGTAAATTTCAAGGTACAAAAAGAACTGTTAGACAGTTATGCCCTTAGCTTCAATCAGATTGATGTATCTTTTGACATTTATTGTAAATGAATAAAGTACATAATTGATTCATGTCATTGTGGTGTGTTTCTATGTAATAATGTGTTAGTTTAGAATCTTCACAACCGTTGGATAGATCTAGGGAGATTTATCCTGCCAAGGCTGACACTGATGTGCCGCCAAGTTGGTTGGGGTGGCTTGTCTCAGCTGCCAGGGTGAGACCTCAGGTACATGCAGTGTGGGTTCTCTTGAAACCCTGAACCGGAACAAAATTCCAGTATTGCCCTGGACCTTGGAGATAGATGG
>NW_010729088.1:5643783-5697040 GCF_000365185.1 Nelumbo nucifera | reverse complement strand
CACTTAAAGAGTCCAGATCCAAATAAAGATTTGGATCAGGAAACTCCTAATCAGATTAGGATTAAGTTGATCTTAAACTGTAGATAAGATAAGGGATTATCCTTATCACTTAAAGAGTCTAGGTCCAAATAAAGATTTGGACCAAGAAACTCCTAATCAGATTAGGAGGTTGTCTCTTTAGGGCTATAAATAAGAGAGCAGGGCGGACATGCAAAACACACCAGACAAGACACAAAAGAGTGCAGAGTTCTCCCTGTTCTTGCTGCCCCTACCCAGTTCGATCTCCACTTGTGGGAGTGATCAAGAAATGTTCTTGATATTGCTTCTTGGTAGAAGAAGCAATCTGAAGTCGTGCTCACCAGCCCTCCACTCTATTCTTGCTGAAGAATTCGGTTCTTGCTAAAGAGTTGTCTTGTTGATCATGCTTCACCTCACACTGTGCCATCTTCAGTAGAAGCAGGTTTTGGTTTTCTCCTTGGGCGTGAACACCTTCATTGGGAGTTACTGCTACTCCGTATCAGGTATATCCCTCTCCTCCCTTTTGGTTTCAGATCTAGTCCGGTTTGTTTCAAGATTGATCCTTGAAAATGCAATTTTCTAAAATAGGGAATGTGATTCCCAGATAGGAGAGAATTTTTTGAAATTTCGCCCAACCTTCCTACAGGGTTCGGCCATCCATATGATGGACATCTCATCCCTTCAAGAACAGCATCTTGCTATTCACCCTAAGTTATGGGGAAAAAATCTCTGCAATCTTCCTTCTAACCCTAGTGTACCCCCTATTATCCCTTGGAACCATTGATCAAGCTACAGAATCTGCCAAGCTGTTGGCACCTCTTGGAATCTATTTGAATGAGCAGTTCTAATTTGTAGCCAAGGTTTTTGCTTCTCTAGCCAAAGACTTTTGAGCTCATGGCGTTTTTCCCCTCATGTCATCCAACTAACCATAATTTGGCAGTCCCTTTCTACTAGTAGACCTGTCCCTCCTTCAATTGCAGCAAACCTAAGCCTTTATAGTAACCCAAGAAACTAAGTAAAATGTTTCCTCCATCATCTCTAACCACATTTCCAATACCTAAGTCCCTGGGCTGCCTAAGCTGCACCTTCAAAGTTTAATTTCCCACCTTGTGGGCCCTCCATTTCACCATTCTTTGCTTTCTTCTGTTTCACATTCCAATAACAATCTCACAGTCCCACATTAACTCATCCGTGGCAACCCCTTCAAGTTCATCACATGATAATATCCAATAATACTTTTGACATTATGAATTCTATAAGCTGATGTATATATTAATTCCTTGTTCTCAAAGCATTTCTGTCACCCCACCCCCACAGGCTCCACAACATTGCATTTCTTGTACAATGCAACATCAGTCTTTGCCTTTTTGTGTAACAAGGAAATTGATGAGACCAACTTGAATTTGTTGGTGGTGTCCACAATGGCCTAAATAGAGAGATAAAGTGGTTCAATACCCCACATACATACTGAAAAGATAAGAAAAGGTGGTTGATACTATCCCCACTCTTAAAACAGAAGATGCATATGTTGAGTTGGGCCAATTTCTAGTTATTGGGCCCAGTTGTTTTGTTCTTATTTTAAGTTGTTAAGTTAGGAAGCTGTTGGGCTTTAGGCCCACTAGTTTTTGTTTTTTAAGTTGCGACTGTTCAGCTACTTTAGTAGCCGCCCTAGTAAGGGCATTCTTGTAATCTTTCATTCTTTTAAGTTAAGTATAAAATATAATGAGGGGTTAGCGGCCAGAACTAATTTCAATTCTAGTTAGCATCTCACTCTTTCTTTCCTCTCTTTTTCTTCTCTGCTGCTGAAACTCTTCATCTTCTTCTTCTTTCTCTTCACAAGGAATTCATCCTGATTTACAAACAGTGATTTCTACTTGGTATCAAAGCAAGGCCGAAGGTTCCTTGAGCTGTTTTCTCATGCAGCCCTAGATCGGCCGACTGTATGGTGATTTAAGAGGCTGATCAAAGATCTCAGGTAAGCCCAATTTTTGGATTTTTTGGTGAATCTGTTTTACCCTGTAGCCGGTCTAGGGTTTCTCATCAAAATCAGGAAAAACTGGAGAAAGGGGGAGTCTTGTTTCTGTTGGACTCTTCAATTTTGACCTAGGAAGTGGTGCCCTAATTTTTTAGGGTTCCTTGGAGTTTTCTCTAGGGGGCGGTTCAAGTCCTACCTGATTTGGAGGTTTCTAGAGAGAGCGACTGCCTCTTCTCTCTTCTCTCGTCCCGTAGAAAAGAAATCTTTTGTGGGAGGACCATCTAGGGCACCAGAAAGGTGTCGTTGGTTCCAAAAGTGTTTCATTTGATCATCTTGCATATTACAGTAATTTTCTTTGCACCTTTTGAGAAGTATGGATGGTTACGGAGTTGAAAACAAGCTCGGGAGTGAAATGGGACCAGTGGGAGGAGATGCTGGAGACCTTTTCAGGCTGGGACCATTACTACAGTTAAGTTGGATGGTTCGAATTACTTAGAATGGTCACAATCTGCAAAGATGGCCATTGGTGCTCGTGGGAAGTTAGGGTATATCACTGGTGAAGAAGTGAAACCCGAAACTAACAGCTCCCGGTGGGTACAGGAGAACTATATGGTGATGACTTGGCTGTGTAATTCCATGCTGCCCCATATAAGTAAAAACTTTTTATGGGCAAATACAGCTAAGGAAATATGGGATGGGGTTGCCGAAACCTATTCACAGAGGAGAATGTTGCTAGGACTTATCAATTGAGAAATCAGATTATTGCTACAAGGCAGGGAGATAAACCTATTGCAGTTTACTTTTCAGCCCTTAAAACCCTGTGGCAAGAGATTGACCATTTAGAGACATTTGCTTGGGAAACCACTAAGGATGCAACTGCCTACCAGAAACACCTAGAGAAGTATAGGGTGTTTGAATTTCTTGTTGGCCTTCGAGTATGATATTGCAAGACATCACATTCTTTCCAGGGACAGTGTTACCCTCTCCTAGGCATATGCCTTTGTGTCAAGGAGGAGACCAGGAGAAATGTGATGATGAAAAATTCTGGGTTTGATCAGTCAACCATGGTTAGCACTGTGAGACCTAAACAAAGTGGAGACTGGGGTGGCAGTGAAATCAAGAAGGAAGACAAAAAAGATTTGATCTGTGACTACTGTAAGCCTAAACACACAAGAGATACTTGCTAGAAGCTTCATCCACATCTTGTGTCAAATAGACTCAAAAATACGAAGGTAAATGCTCACAAGGCAGTCACTGGTGACATTCCAGCCCCTCCTACTACAGCTGCTCTAGAGTCTGTTGCAGCTGCTACAGTAAGGGCCAAACTTGAGAGGTATGGGCAGTTTCTGAACCAACGGGATACAGCCAGTTCTAGTTCAGCAATAGGCGGACAGCAAGGTACAGGTGGTTCTGGTGGAGTTCATTCTACTTCCTTTGCTCACACAGGTAGTTCACATGCCACTACAAATTATGTTTCTACTTCAGGTAAGGAGGGACCTCCTTGGATTATAGATTCTAGAGCCTCAGAGCACATGACCCATAGCTCCACCATTTTTTCCTCTTACCAGATCTGTTCTGGCAGAGACAGGGTCTTGATGGATCCCATGTTCCCATTCCTGGGAAGGGGTCTGTCAAGATCAGTGATTCCATTTCCCTTCCCTCTGTCCTTCATGTTCCCAGATTGAGCACTAATTTGTTATCTATTAGTAGTTTGATTAAGAACCTGAACTGTTCAGTAATTTTTTCTCCTGGTCATTATATCTTGTAGGATCTAGATTCAAAGAGGACGATTGGAAGTGGTCGTGAAGTGAATGGAATCTACCTCCTGGATGTGCTTCCTCCTCATCAGAGTCATCATGTCAATAGGTATAATGAGTCATTTGCCTTTTTCTTCTGAGTCTTTTGTTTCCAAAGCTATTTAAGCCTGTTAGTTTGTCAAGTCTGAAATGTGAAGGTTGTCAACTTGGAAAGCATTGTAGACATTCCTTTAAAGCTAGTAATAAAAGGTGTTCTTCTTCTTTTGATGTTATTCATTCTGATGTGTGGGGACCTTATCATGTTCCTTCTATGGGTGGTTATCGATACTTTCTCTTATTTGTGGATGATTTCTCTCGATATTCTTGGGTTTACTTGATGAGATCCTGGGATGAGGTACCATCCTTGGTAAGGCAATATCATCAGATGGTCCTAACACAGTTTGGAACACGAATAAAGGTGTTCAGATCAGACAATGCTAGGGAATATTTTGAAAAACACCTTGCTTCATATCTGCTAGAATATGGTTTTGTCCATCAGAGCAGTTGTTCCTACAGTCAAGGCAGAATGGTGTTGTAGAAAGGAAGAACAAACACATTGTTGAGATTGCAAGAAGCATGATGATCACATCTACAGTTCCAATTCGCTTTTAGGGTGATGCAATTCTCACAGTAGTATATTTGATTAACAGGGTGCCCTATCGTGTACTTGGATTCAGCACTCCATTCAGTCTTCTTTTTCCTGAGGGGGAGATGTTTCATATTCCTTTCAAGGTGTTTGGGTGTGTCTGCTTTGCACATATCCTTGGTCCTCACCGCTGCTATGATCCAGTCTCTGGGAGTCGGTATGTTACTATGGATGTCACTTTTTTTGAGTCCACATACTTCTTGAAGAATCCTTCTCAGGGGGAGTGTTTTGGGGAAGTGAGTGAGCAGTCTATCCCTCTCCCAATTCCAGTCCCTATGTCCACTCCTGTGTCTGATCCTCTTGTGTCACCTACCTTACCACCTCCCTTGCGTCTTGCTTCTCAGCATTACTCATGATAGAGACTTCACAGGGAGGTTGATTCCATTGCAACAGAACTCATATCACTTCCTGTCAGTTCCTTGGAGACTCCAGATTCAGTTGACATGGATTCAGGTATTCCTCTTAATCCCTCTATTGTTTCAATTCCCATTGATTCTACTAATCCCGTTACAAATAACCTGGACCTCCCTATTGCCCTTAGAAAAGGGAAGAGAAAGTGTATTGCTCATTGTATTTCACAGTAAATATCCTATAGTAGACTTTCCCCTTCCTATCGTGCTTTTCTTCCCTCTCTTGACTCTGTGTCTATACCCAAGGGTGCCAGTGAGGCTCTCTCCAAACCTGAGTGGAAGACAGTTATGCAGGATGAGATGGAAGCTTTAATTAAGAATCAGACATGGGAGATTGTGGACCTACCTGAGGGCAAGGAGACTATTGGATGCAAATGGGTTTACACAGTAAAATATAAGGCAGATGGAAGTATAGAAAGGCACAAGGCTAGAGTTGTTGCAAAAGGGTACACACAGACCTATGGCATTGATTACTTAGAGACCTTTGCACCAGTTGCAAAGATGACCTCTGTTCGGATACTTCTTTCTCTTGCTGCCACATACTCTTGTACCCTATTTCAACTTGATGTGAAGAATGTTTTCCTAAATGGCGATCTGCAAGAGGAAGCGTATATGGATCTTCCTGTTGGCTTCTAAAGTGATGCTGAAAAGGGAAAGGTATGCAGGCTTAAGAAGTCACTTTATGGCTTGAAACAATCTCCCAGAGCATGGTTTGACAGGTTCAGGAAAGCCTTGGTTGCTTTTGGCTACACTCAGATTCAATTCGATCATACCTTGTTTGTGAAGCGAAGGGGATCCTTGGTGTCAGTCCTAATTGTTTATGTGGATGATATTGYTGTCAYAGGGAATGACCTAAGTGAGATTGATTGTTTGAAGAAGAATCTACACAAAGAATTTGAAATTAAGGATCTTGGAGAACTTAGATACTTCTTAGGCGTTGAAATCGCAAGATCAAAACATGGAATTTTTCTCTCAAAAGAAGTATGTCCTGGATCTTCTTCAAGAAACAAGGAAGCTTGGAACAAAGGCAATCAGTACTCCTGTTGATCAGAATCACAGAATTAATGCATCAGAAGGTGAGCCAATAAAAGACATTGGGAGATATCAAAGACTTTGGGGCGGCTGCTATACTTGTGTATGACAAGACCAAACATTTCCTATGCAGTAAGTGTGGTAAGTCAATACATGCATGCTCCACGAGTCCAACATTGGGAGGCTATTGATAGGATTCTTGCTTATCTGAAGGGACACCCGGGCAGAGGCATATTGTTTGTTGATCATGAACAGTTGAAACTAGAGGCTTATACAAATGCAAATTGGGCAGGATGCCTTGATGACAGGAGATCTACTTCAGAAGTATGCACCCTTGTTGGGGTAACCTTGTTTCGTGGAAGAGTAAGAAACAGACAGCGGTGGCAAGATCAAGTGTTGAAGCTGAATACAGGGCCATGGCACATGGAGTTTCAAAACTTCTCTGGATCCGTTCCCTATTGGGAGAGATTGGTGTACAGGCAGAAGAACCTATGATGTTGTATTGTGATAACCAGGCAGCAATTAACAATGCCCATAACCCAGTTCAGCATCCGGACTAAGCACATTGAAGTTGATAGACATTTCATCAGAGAAATGATAACTTATGGGGAAGTTTGTCTCCCATGCATTACTTCTGATCTGCAGCTTGCTGATGTTCTCACAAAAGGTGTTGCAAGGAACAAGTTGGAGCATGATCTACATAAGTTGGGAATGTGTGACATTTACTCCGAACTTGAGGGGGAGTGTTGAGTTGGGCCGATTTCTAGTTATTGGGCCCAGTTGTTTTGTTCTTATTTTAAGTTGTTAAGTTAGGAAGTTGTTGGGCTTTAGGCCCATTAACTTTTGTTTTTTAAGTTGTGACTGTTCAGCTACTTTAGTAGCTGTCCTACTAAGGGCATTCTTGTAATCTTTCATTCTTTTAAGTTAAGTATAAAATATAATGAGGGGTTGGTGGCCAGGACTAATTTCAATTCTAGTTAGCATCCCACTCTTTCTTTCCTCTCTTTTTCTTCTCTACTACTAAAACTCTTCATCTTCTTCTTCTTTCTCCTCACAATGAATTCATCCTGATTTACAAACAGTGATTTCTACTGCATACATGAGTGGATAGGAATACAAGTATTTATGATTTGTATAGTGCAACCTCTCAAAAAAACCTTTAACCTATAGAGGAGAAGCAAGAAGGGCCTACAAGACAGCTTTAACAGGAAATCACCTAAGCCTCGTATTAGAAGTATGCAAGTGTGTACATGATCTATGTGAAACCAAAAGGGTATTATATAGAAATTGGGATATCTATGCACTTTTTGGGAAAGCAACCAATAAAAAAATGCACTTTAATCCAAGACACATAACCACAACTTACTTTAATTTTTCCATCTTGTGATCCAGATGCAAGCATTTCAGAATCTCTACTAAAATCTACACAAAGGACAGCATCATCATGCATCATAAAAGCATCCTGTGCAAGTTCAGAGCTTGTCAGTAAATCCATTTAAAATATTTCATTCTCCTTAATAACTAGAATATGATAGGAGAAATATCTATACTACATTCTGTCAACTTAGCAAAACCAAAACAGAAGAAAATGTAGTAGCAATGATGACTATGGCAATAATGAAAACAATGATAACGATGAAGGACTAGCATCAAGAACATTATCCATAAGCCTCTTAGAAGTCTTATTGATAATTAGCATGATTGAAAAGCTTTATTAATATGATAGAATAGCAGTCCAATAGGTGAAACTGGAATGTAACAGCCGTGGGCTAACAACACTACACATACTCTTCATGACTGTTACAAGGCCTTTACTACGTGGTTCCAGACTTGGGGCTAGGGGTGCAACTTGGGTGGGCCCAACCCAAGCCTGGACCAACCCATCCCGTAATTTTACACGGGCTGGGCTTGAATTTTCAGTCCTCGGGCTGGGCCCAAAAGTTTGGGGTTTTTTATTTTTGGGTTGGGTCCAGGTCTAGCCCTTAGGTAGCCTGAACTCCACCAAACCTTATCCCAACCCAAGCCCGGCCTGACTATGTATATACATATACGCATATCTAAACACATTTGCATCAATCCACATATGCCTACTTTTTTTGGTAAACCATATATAAATATATATATATATACACTACAAAACTTAAAAAATGTATATATATATATAGATATACACTACAAAACTATAGCAACAGAGAAATTCATTCCTTTATTAACTTAAAAAAGAAAAGATTACAAAAAAGTTATGAAAAAACAGACCCAGCCAACTGTATTACAAACTATATTACAACTGAGCCCAGTACATATGTTGTCTTTGAACCCCTTGTTTAGCCAAACCATCTTCCAAACTATTAGATCTCCTAACCCACTTGATTTGAATTGTCATATCTTTTGATAGCCATTTTCAGCACATCAAATCATTTCTAAGCTTCCAAATCACCCCTTCACCTTTATTTAACCCCCCACCCCAATTACCTACTTCGAATCACCTTCAAGAACCAACCTTCCAATTCCTATTATCTTTAGCCACCATTACTCCAAATTCTGTAGCAAAGAATTCTGCACTTACAGAATCACCTTGCTCAATTGGGCATGAATACAAAGCACGTATAATACCACCCTCATATCTTATCACACCTCCAATTCCTGAAGGACCTAGATTGCCCAGACTACTACCATAAAAGTATTTCAACCACCCATCCATTGGGAAAGACCACACTTCAAGGGGCTGATTGACCAACCCAAGCCCAACCCGGGCTTGAACCCAACCTGAGTGCATCAAATTTCAGTGCAAACTGGGCCCAGGTTGGGTAATTCGGGATTGACCTTGGGCCCAGGCCTAAGAATTGGACCTGGGTTGAGCTTAAACCTGGCCCAGCGCACCCAACTTGCACCCCTATTGATGCCCCTCAAATCAGTGATTTAAAAGGCACGCCTAGGCGCACAATATGTGCCTCGCCTATGTCCCAAGCAGAGTATTTTCAAAAAGAGTTCACCTAGTGCACCTTGTGCTTCAGCCCAGGCATGCGCCTTTTGAAAAACTGTACATTTTTTCTTTTCTTTTTTTTATTTTTTTCTGTTTAGCAGTTGGGATGGGGGCGGAGCCCCTAGACGCCCAACCAAGCCCCTCAAGGCAAGCCCAAACAAGTCTATCAGGGTCTTAAATTCTTAATCCCTATAAAAAAGGTTTAATAACTTTAAGTTTCTTTTAAAAATACCTTTTATTAGGATGAATGAATGAGCAACATTAGCAAATATGGGGTTTTCGGAGCTTCGGTGCCTCGAGGAGCTTGGTACAAAGGTGACTCATAGAATCAAGAATGCATAATGTTTAACATCACATTACCTATTTGAATTAATGCAATTGGGAAAATAATAAAAAGATTAAGAGTTTACATGCTTGAATATGTTTTATATGTTTCGTTTATCAACAAAATATATGTTTTATATGCTATGCTTGATTTTATTTTTAAATATGTTTTACATGTTATGTTTATAAATTTTTATTTGAGATAATAGGTTTAAAACTTAAGTTTATATTTTTAATTAATATAATGTGTTTAATATTTTTCATAATTTGCATTTTTATTATTTTTTGGCTTTTTAGGCGCATGCCTCACCTTGCACCTTGGGCGCAAAATGGTCCTTGCACCCTTTTTTTTTGTGTCTTTAACTTTAAAACACTGCCTCAAATATACCATTGAAAAGCTTAGCATTTCTTGAGGAAAACAACAACAAAAAGAACTTCAACAGCATTATACATGTGTTCTTCTAGGAAAAAATTACACTTGGAGAGAATTATCACAATTAGCTAAAAAACGACAAGAGGCACCTCTTTCAGATAACTAACAAGGTTGGATTTCTTTTATAATGGATATAAGAATAAACCTTACAAAAAATCCATCTACATGTATTCCACTTCTATACAGTGATTTAACAATGAACAGGCAAGACGCATTTCAAGGCCTACGGCTCACCTAGGCCCAAGCACAACCCCTTTAAACAAATGTGTGCCTAGTGCACCTTGCACCTCAGCCCAAGCATGCACCTTAGCTAAATGTTGCACTTATATTTTTAAGCTTCGTGATCGGGTCAAAGGGCTCTAAGCTTGTCAATGCTCCAATAACCCCCCTTTTTGCTAATATCATATAATCATCCTTCTTAAGACAAGACATTTTAAACAATTAAGGAATTATCGTTAAATTACAAAATCAAAGTTTAATTATGAATTACGGATTCAAGACTCTAGCATGGATTTGTTTGGCCTTGAGTCAAGGGGTTCATAGAATTAGAGTAAATGCGATTGGGAAAGAAATAAAGAGATTGAAAGTTTCACGGGCTTGAATTGTTGAATGCATGAATATGTTTTATATTTTATATTTAATTTTGTTTTTACATTTTCACTTGGAATATGTTTTATATGTTATGTTTATATATTTAAATTTGAGCTAATAGGATTTTTAAAACATATAGTTTAAAATATAAGTATGTATTTATTTAATTATACAATTTGAATATTTTTACTTTTTAATTTTTGCAACTTTTATCTGATATTTTAGCTTTTTTTTAAATATTTTAATTTTGTTAGTAAAAGTAAACATTTTTGCTAAAAAAATATTACATTTTTTATCAGCAAAAAATTAGTTTTGTTTCATTCAAAAGAAAATAGTGACAGCAGTGCTTAGTACAACATGAATATATAGTAGATAAACCCTTTCCTTATACCCAAGTTACATAGAATCCCAAAACAGGTTGTCTTGTAACTCCTTGCTGAGCAAGGGAGTCAGCAAATCCATTTGCAGTCCTACTAATCCACTTAAATTCTGCCCTATGTCCTTTGCAACCTGTTCCACTTCCCTTATCACATGGCTAAGAGTCCATGTGATATGCCAGCTTGTGTTTGCCCAAGAGATAACTACTTTTGAGTCCCCTTCTACCTCAATCAATCTCAAGCCCAACTGTTTTTTTTTCCAAGAAGAGGTAAAGTATGATTTTTCATTAAAAGAAAAGGAAAAAAAAGAACCATACAAAAAGACTAAGCCGCTATCCCATCGGTACTTTCAAAAAGATTTACAGAATCAAAAAGGGAATTAAACTCTGAACTTTTTAAGTTATGACCAAGAAAACAATTTGCCCGCCATTTTTTGCCATACATCCTCCTCTTGACTGCCCTTGTTCTGGAAAATTCTGGATTTCCTCTCCTGCCAAATAGACCACAACATATTTCCAGGAATCATTTGCCGAATAACCTTTCCTCTTTTGTTCAGACCTTGTAAATGCCACCAAAACTTTTCCAGTGACACCAGACATCAACCCTTGCAGGCAAACAAACTGTATACTTTCACCCAGATGCTACAAGAGAAATTACAATGTAAAAACAGGTGGTCAACAGTCTCCTCTCTGTTACAAAGAACACAATCTGAAGAATCGATTCCCACACCTCTCTTCAAAAGATTATCCTTAGTCAGAATCTTATTGGAATAGTCTGACCATAGGACAAAAGCAATTTTTGAGGGGATTTGATTGCACCAGATTAGTTTCATAGGCTCAGTTTGGAAAGAGTACAAATGCAAATATGTACGGTGCAAATACATACAAAACAATACAAAATATAAGGTTTTGCACTCTACATATTTGCATTCGTACTCCTTCCAAACTGAGCCATAGGAAACTCCAAAACTCCTTCCCTAGTAAGCTTGGTAATAGAAAGAGCTGACAGAAAACTGCATATCCTTCCCACCCAGCCACACTCTTCTCTTTTAGGATCAAAATTAGTACTATAAAGCTTTTGCAGCAGATGAGCAAAAGGTTCAATTTCCCAGTCATTTAAAGCTCTTCTGAATAAGGGATTCCAAACACAATTTCCACTGAAAAGCTGCAAATAGTCTGCTACCTTTGCTTCCTTATCCACCGCTAATGCAAACAGTTCTGGGAAATCATCTTTCAACAAGCTACCTCCACACCAGCAATCCTTCTAAAATCTGATCCTGGTTCCTTTTCCCACTTCCAAACTGATTTCTTTGCTAAACTGGCTATAGCTTTTCTCTATCCATTTCCATACCAAGCAACCATAAGGCTGACTTGCTTCACCTGGCTCCCATCCTCCATTCCTTAGACCATATTTTGCTTTAATAACCCTCCTCCATAAGCTATTCTCCTGCTGCCTAAATCTCCAAAACCACATGCCAAGAAGAACAATATTTAGATCTCTCAGTTTTCAGATTCCTAGACCTCCATTTTTCTCGTGCCTGCAGACCCTTCCCCAGCTTACTAAATGAATCTTCTTATTGTCCTTCCAACCTTTCCATAAGAATTCTCTCATTTTCTTTTCAATCAAGGCTGCCATCCCAGCTGGAATTGGGTTCATGAAAAGTAAATAGATTGGGATCTGAAGATCAACAGTTGAAAAAACAAAATATTACATCCTAATCAGGTGTTAATGTAACACCTATAAGCATACTAAAAGTCTAAAACACAAATACAAGTCAAATCAAATCATCCAAATTACAACTTTGAAACTCCAACAGTTCCCCAAGCCTGTTCCCAAGGTCTTCTTTATCGACTTGTTTGAATTCTGGCAGTACCAAGACCCAGTCTGTTACAGGCTTGCCAACAGCTGCCACCAGCCTATCCAGATTCCAAGCTGTCTTCAAACACTTTTCTGTTTCTTTCCTTCCACATGTTCCAGCAGATTGCATAAGGTATCAGCTCCAAATCAGCCTTGCTCTCTTGCTACCTCTGAACTTTGGCCATGATGAGAAAACCTCTTAAGGAGATCTTGGCTGAAAGTTTCTTACCCCAAACAGTGCTGTGAAGAGATTCTATATGAAACCAGAAACCTTGCAAGATATGAACAAGTGACTGACTGTTTCATCTCGTTCTTTGCACAGGAAACACATACTAGCCATGTTCAACCCTCTACTCTTCAAGCGATCCACAGTAAGACACTATCCATAGCAACAAGCCATGCAAAAGCTTCTACCTTAGGAGGAACCAGGTTGCCCCAAATACCTCCAGCCTGGTTTAGGCCTAATTGGTTCCTACAGAGAGTTAGATGACAAGACTTCACAAAGTATTTTCTATCTGAGCATTTCTTCCACCATAGTTCATCCCTTGACTGGGATGAAACCTTCACCCTTTCTAGTTTTTCCAAAAGTGCAATGCATTCTTCACTTTCCCTGTCAAGTGATGGTCTTCTGAACCTTGGACACCAAACCAGGTTGCTCCCCTCTTCTCTCATAACAGTTAAGAACAGTCACATCAGCCTCAGCCAACCTATACAACCTTGGGCGTAATTCACACAACTTTCCTATCCCACACTAGTCATCTTCCCAGAACCTGATGGAAAAAAATGTGTAGACCAAAGGAAGGAGGAGGTTTGAGGTTTAGAAAGGTGAGGGTTTTCAATTTCTTTTTAAACTTTGCACCTTGCTTCAAAAAGGCACACACCTCACCTAGTGCCTTGCATCTTGGGTGCTTTGCGCCTTGCGCATTTAAAACACTGCTTCTATACGCTCAATGCAACTCAACTGAACCTTATTCCAACTATTTGTGGTCACTAAACAAACCATGTTTCATCATTCCATTCTATCAAGGACCCACATCCACTGCAGTAGCCAAAAAAAGGACCACATCCACTGTAAGATCATAAGACCTCAAATCTTCTTTAGATACATCTTCTTCTACAGGTTATAAGGAAAAAAATAAAAGAAAATTAAAAGGTTTCATTCTTTTTTTTTTGTGAAAAAGGTAAGGTAATTTTATTAAGAATATAGAGAAGGATACAAATAGGCCCCCGGAAAGAAGGCAGGCCCAAGAACCAGATTACATTACAGCTCAAGGAGATTTCTAGAGTTCAGCTGGGCTCCAATCTCCCTAGTTTGGAAACCATTTACAGAAGCAATCCAGGAAACCACTTTCCCAAAGGAATTAGAGATGAGGCTGTCTATTCCTTTGGCCTGTCGGCATTGGAGATGCGTTTAGGTACAATGAAGGAAAGATAATACAAGTATGCTTGGCTAGGGGACTATAGATTGCTCAATCTCTTGGGCATGAAAGGATAAGAGGTTGAAGGAGACTTACATGTTGTGGTGGGCTGGATGAAAGATGGTAGTGCCCTTTGGACATACCAGAAGAATCTAAGGGATACTAGAGCACTAGCAGCAATTGGGAACACTTCATTCCATTGGGTTAGAAGGTCTACTAATGATTTAACTCCCTTACTAGGAGACAGGTTCAAAGGGATGACATATATTGGGGGTTGGGGCTTATTTTTCCTGAGTAGAGTAGTTAAGGGTGTATGTAGGGATTGTATACATACAGACCGCGATTTCTTTTTTTTTATTTTTCCCTTTGTCTACTTTGTATGTTTTTGCATTACCATAACCAAAAAATTATTTGAGTTGTGAATCAAAAAAATTGTCTGTAGTAATCCTGTATAAAATCAACTTAAAATTGCAAATATAATTCCCTCAGTTCCAGGAACTGTAAAACTGTAAAGTTATCTTTATGTTTAATGTTAAATTTGAAATATATCCAAGAAGATAATAGATAGACATCTCCATCTACGATATATTGTTTAAAAAATATCCTTCTAGGATATAAGACTCTTGGGGAAAAAGAAAAAGGAAAAACTCACGTCAGCCTGGTACTGAAGATCCTTCTTGAGCTTTCCACTTATTTGGTCCCAAACCTGGAATTGCTCCAAAAATTAGTTAACATATGATGATCCTTGAAAAACAAGGTATGAACAATAAGAATGTCTCTAAATCAACTATACCTCAATAAATCCATCAACAGAACAAGAAACAAGAAATTGCCCGTCTGGGGAAAAACGAGCACATTCTGGATGACTTTTCTTTCCAAACTGGGAAAAAGAACACCATCAGAAGCATGTTAATAAGATAGTACAAAATTGAGGAACATGACAAGCGAATAAGAGTATGTAATGCAATTAGTGCAAGACCTACCAAGTCTAGTCTCTTTTCTTTGACAACTGGTGCAACGGCATAAGTTTGACCAATTAAAGTTCAACCATTTTAACAAGCATGCAGGTGGAGAGGAATATAAATTGTATAGGAAAATAAAGGATTTCCTTTTACTCTTATTTTTTATTTAAACAAACATATGAAGAATTTGTCCTCTTCCAGATAACAAAAGTGGCATGAACTTCACCAATGTGATTATCATTTAAAATTAGATAAAAGCATATAAAATTAGTGCTCCACAAGGAAGTTAATGCTGGATAACCTTCCACAAAAGAAAAATAAAAAAATAACATAAAAAAATATCACTTTACCTTTTCAAAAAAAATAACATAAAAATCAGGTGCGAAACTGCAAAAGAATTGAGGTGCAACTTGGACTAGGCTGACCCAAATCAGGTTGGGTTGGGTTGAAGATTGGTTTAGGGCCAGGTTTGAACTTTGAAGAATGCCAGCCTGATATAAAATCAGGTTGGGTTAGGGTCAACCCAATCCAAACCCAACCTTTTACTCTTATAAATATATATTCTTGTAATATTATGTATGATACACATTGATTTTATGTATTTAAGAATGCCTATGTGAGAGGGGGAGGAGAGTGAAGGGTGGTTATTATAAACTATTAATATAATATAATGTCTATGTATCACTTTTATATGTAATATGTGCTTGCATGAATATGACTATTTATGCATATGTTTGTAAATTTGGATTGTAAGATTCCAAACCCAAACCTAACCCAACCAACTCGATCTCATGATTGGGTTGGATGACTGGGATCAAGGTTGTGTTGGGTTAGGGTTAGACTTGAGGTTTTGACACATTGAGTTGGGCTAAGGCTGTCTTCAACCTGAGCCAACCCAGCACACAAGTTGCATAACTAACAAGGTTTACTATCATATCAATGGCTCTTGTTTCATAAGTCAGAAACCACTTTATCATCATATAAAGCTCATTCAATTTGGATTATAAGCTCTTCAGTCAAACAAGTCATTTAAGAGCACACAAGAATGAACAAATTTTGGATTAAATATTTCCATGACTTTCCAGTACAAACAAATTTTGGAGCAACATGCCTGTTGGGAATAAGCATAGCATGTAAGTGATTCCAGAGTTTCATAATAAGAGAAACATGAATACAGCACTAGAACATCTCACATCAAATCTGAGGAAGAAATGTTAGTTACTAAGGAAAGGAAGTTCATTTTTTGAGCTTATAATAGTAAAATAGGCATTATTAAACTAAATTATTCAGTTTAAGTTAATATACTGGTTTCTTTTATTACTTACCTCATTTGTTAGGGTTCAATCAACATATATATTACCTAGAAAAAACTGGAACTGCTAATAATGGTGGAAGAACTCAATTTATCCAATCAAAACATATTGATTATTTTCATCATTATCTTCTTCTTCTTTCACCCTTTCTTTTCTTTTCTTTTTGCCCTAGGACAAAAATAGAGGCTCAACCCCTCTATTTTCTGAAAATTCTCTTCTTTCAATTTTTTTCATGAATATGTTTATTTTCTATGTTTCAAATGAAACTTATACATTATTTTATGAACATTATAGACAATTAATAGTGAAAAATGGTAAAATACCCTAGGACTCGTGGTTTTATTCCAGAAAAATAAAATAAAACATCACCTAGGCAACTAAGCGACAATTAATAGTGAAAGATTGCTTTTATTCAGAGAAAAAACCATCACCTAGCCTCACTGAGCACCTAGAAAACTATGCCTCTAGGGACCACTTCCTTACTTTGACAATCAAGAAATACAAAGATAGCTTAACATGTGGAGCAATGATTTCACATGGTCACAACACTTTCTTTTGACCTTCCAATAAAACACGACATGCTATCAACCAAACGAAAAAACAATTCACCTAGTGAGTGCTTGCCTAGGTGATTTGGTTTCGATGTGTTCACATGGTCACAACACTTGCAATCCTCTAATAAAACACAGGCATACTATTTAATTAAACGAAAAAATAGAGAATGCCTCTAGGATCTAATACCTTACTATGACAATTTAGAAATATCAAGGTAGCCTACCATGTTGAGCAATTAGTTCAAACAACCAAGACACTTTCATGCAACGCTCCAATAAAACACAAACATGATATCAATCAAATAAAAAAACCAAATTACTTAGCAAGTGCATGCCCAAGTGATTTAGTTTTGATGAGTTCACATGGTCATAATACTTTCTTGAAACTCTACAATAAAATGAAAAAATAGACTACCTCTAAGATCTACTACCTTACTATGACAATCAATAATTACCACAGTAGTCAAATATCTGTTGTAATGTGCTCACATTGTCACAATACTTTCTTGTGACTCTCCTCCAACAAAACACTAACCTGCTACCAATCAAAGGAAAACCAAACCACCCAATGAGTGCATTCTTGGGTGATTAGACTTTGATAAGTCTTCATGGACGCAACACTTTCTTGTGACCCTCTAACAAGTCAAGAACATGCTAATAATCAAATTTAAAACAAACTCATCTTGTGAGTGCATGGCTAGGTTATTTGGCTTTGATTAGTTCATATGGTCACAACACTTTTTTGCAACCCTCCAATAAAACATAGACATTCTATTATCAAATGAATGACGAAATTACCCAATGAGTGCATGCTTGCTGTTGCTACCCCAAGTGATACATGAACTACCTGCTATCGTATGATAAAATGGAGATACCTCCGGGATCCACTACCTAGTAGGAATATCAAGAAATACGAAGGTAGCCTAACATGTGGAGCAATGAGTTCACATAATCATAACACTTTCTTCTGGCCTCTAAAAATCCCCAAGCGTGCCATTAGTAAAAGGACAAACCAAATCACCCAGCGAGTGCATGCCTAGGTGATTTGGTTTTCATTTCACATAGTCGAGACAATTTCTTGCGACCATCCAATTAAACACAAATGTGCTATATCAATCAAATGAAAAGTCAAATAACCTAGCAAAGGCATGTCTGCCATTGCTACACCAAATGACACAAGAACTCACTATCGTATAAAGTAGAGACTACCTCTAGGGTATACTACCTAACCATGACAATCAAGTAATACCAAGGTATAGCTTAACATGTAGAGTGATGCCTAGGCGATAAGGCACTCATAGAGGGTTACCTCAATTGCCAAGATATTTTTCTATACAATGCTCTTGGATATTTTATATTATTAACTTTCTTAGGTTATAATACTAAAACAACAATTAACTAACTTTTTTTTGATAAATGAGAGTAATTTTATTAAATCAAATAACAAAAATACAATCAGCCTAGGAGGCACGAGATGTTACTCCCCTAGGACTGAACCATATACACCAAAACTGCCCAAGCCTGAGACACAATTACAAAGTAGCCCAAAATAGATCTCCCCTTGACACCCCCTGCTTGGCCAGAGAATCAGCCATTGCGTTTGCTGATCTTCTAACCCACTGAAACCTGACAGTAATATTCCTTGTCATCCATTTAACTTTCTTTAACAGATCCCTGTAGCCCCAACAAKCTRTTTCTRGGCTWATTAGCCAGCCTACTACTACCTTGGAATCCCCTTCTACTAGCAAATTTGTCACTCCAATTTGACTAGCCATCTGTATACCTTGTACCGCTGCTAGTAGCTCTGCCCTTATTGAATCACCTTCACCCACTAGTCCTGAAAATAGAGACAACATATTGCTGTCTTTGTCTCTCAGAATCCCACCAATTCCCAATGGCCCTGGGTTCAAAATTCAATTTTACCACACCATCCAGTGGGGGAAATCCATTTAGCTTGTGATTTGAACTTGGTGGAGACTGTAGCAACCATTGCAGCCCAATTTCTCCTYAAGTCATCAAAGGAGTAATCTGCCAACAAGTGTGAAKATTTTAACCATGAAATAGTCCTTGTCAATATGCATTCCTTGATTTCAGCAAGACTTCTTTCCTGTYCTTGAAATATTCTAGCATTTCTCTCCTCCCATACAGTCCACAACATAGCAGCTCTGATACATTTCCACACTAGCTTCCCTCTTTTTGTCATTCTCCCAAAAGCAGCCGGAGTGAACAGCAACTTTACTCCAGAGGGCAAATTCCACCTGCACCCAAATAATGAAACAACCCAGTTCCAAATATTGGTAGCAAAGGAGCATGATATCAGCAAATGGTTATAGTCCTCACCCTTCACTTTACACAGAGAGAACAAATTAGGGGACAAACACATAAAAGGTTTCTTCTTTTGCAAGTTTTACACAGTATTGATCTTACCATAATAGGCTTCCCAACAGAACACTGCTATTTTGGGGGGAATTGGGCTTGACCATACCTCTTTAATGGGGAAGATCTGAGAAGAGGGATTGGAGCAAAGGGCTTTAAAGAAAGAAGCACAAGTGAATGAGCCAACCGAGGTTAGGGACCAGACTCTTGTATCCGGGTTAGGGGGGTCCAAACACACCGAATCTAGAAGCAACAACAGCTCTAAAACACAAAGAAATTCTTCATCCCTTAACCCTCTTTGAAACCCGAAATCCCAATTTAAGGCCAAAGGGCAAACTGGGGGGGGGGGGGGGGGGAAAGGAACCAAGAAATAGGTTTCTTTTTAAAGAAGGAGATGGAATAGAGAGAAGGGAAACGATCTTTTAGGAGTTGAGAGCTCACCCAAGTATCTTCCCAAAAAAGAATGGAGTTTCTAGAGCAAGCATCATACCTTACAAAACTGAGGAACTTAGAGAGAATGCCAAAGATAGCCTTCCAAGGTGTTGTGAGCAAAGCCCTTCGGGATACTCCCGCACCCCAACCTGATTCGGAACAGCCATGGATACTTTTCACTACTTCATGCCACAACCTCTCCCTCTCCAGGGGCCACCTCTAAAGCCACTTACCTAAAAGAGCCTCATTCTTGTTCGCCATGTTCCCTAATCCTAGGCCTTCTTCTTCCTTACTCCGACACACCACCTCCCACCTAATCAAATGATCTTTTTTCTCTTCACCAGGTTCCCATAAGAAATCCCTCATTAGTTTTTCCAACCTCTTTGCCTCTCTTTTGGGAATTCTAAAGACTGACAGGAAGTATAAAGGCAAGTTGGCTAAAGTCACTTTAATCAAAGTAACTCTACCCCCTTTAGAAATATAGTTTCTCTTCCAAGTTGCCAATCTTTTTTCGAATTTTTCCACCACCGGGTTCCAGAACCTACTTTCCTTTGGATTTGCACCTAATGGAAGTCCTAAGTAGGATAGAGGCCACTAAGAGCAAGTGCATTCTAGCAAGGCTGCAAAAGACTCCAACTCCTCTCTGTTCAAGTGAACTCCCACAACACAACTCTTCTCAAAATTTACCTTTAAATTTGAGGCCCTCTCAAAGTGAATTCTTAGATCCTTTAGATTCCTTACCTCCATCAAATCACAACCTTCACAAAAGATTAGTATGTCGTCTGCAATTTGGAGATGGGTTACTGTCTGTCTCTATCTATTCTCCACCCTCTTAGAGATCCGGCTCCATCTGCTTCTGAGAGGGGTCTACTAAATGCATTAGCGACTAAAGTGAAAAGGAACGGTGACATAAGGTCACCTTGTCTCAGACCCCTACTAACTGGGAAAAAATCAGTAACCACCCCGTTGACTAGGATGGAATATTGGCAATTGGACAGCCAACCCTTTATCCTTTTGCACCATTTATCCCCGAACCCACACTTCCTTAGCACAAGTAGTAAGAATCCCCAATCTACCAAGTCATAGGCCTTTTCAAGATCAAGTTTACAAACAAAACCTTGACGCCCCAATCTCCTCATCTCCTCCACACATTCATTTGCTATTAGAATCTGATCTACGATTTGTCTCCCCTGAACAAAAGCTCCTTGCGCTTGGCTAATAAGACAAGGAAGCACCTTTTTTATCCTCAAAGATAAGGCCTTAGCCACAATCTTGTAAACACTAGTCACCAAACTAATAGGTCTAAAATCCTATGGATGCTTGGCCTCATTCTTCTTGGGAATTAAGGCTAAAAAAAGTAGCATTGATTCCACAACTCACCACTGGATTATCCTCAAATTCCTTAAAGACCTCAATTAAATCTTGTTTGACTACATCCCAACAGTCTTGGAAGAAAGCGATTGTAAACCCATCTGGCCTTGGTGCTTTTGACCTGTCCATTGAGAAAATGGATTTTCTGATTTCTTCCTCCTCGAAATTCCTTTCCAGCCAACTACTACTCTCTTCTGGAAGCCTCTACTAGGTAATGCCTTCCAACTCCACCCTAGGACTTGGGGGTCTCCTCAAAATAGATTTGAAGTGGTCAACGAAACAATTGGCTATCCTCTCTTGGGTATCAAAGACTATTCCATCCACTTCCAATTTGGACACTAGGTTTTTCCTTCTCCTTCCATTGGCTAGGTTATGAAAGAATTTAGTGTTCCCATCTGCTTCCTTAATCCATTTACATCTAGGCTTCTGCCACCAAGAAATTTCTTCTCTCAAAACAACTTCATCTAACCCTCTTCTTAGTTCCCATCTCCGATCTCTCTCCTGAGGGATTATGGTTCTTTGGGACTCCTTCACATCCAAATCCTCTATTTGGGTCAACAGAGAGGATTTCAATTCTTCTATTCACCCAAAATGCTCCCTATTCCACTCCTTCACAAGTGTTCGCAATCTTTTAAGTTTTTTGTGAAATCTTACCCCTTTCCACCTCACCCCCCTTATGTCTTCTCTCCACCATTCCTCAACCTTCTTCACAAAGTCCAGGTGAGTCAGCCACATGTTCTCAAACCTAAAAAGTTGGGGCCCTTGCCTAAAAGGCTCCTATCCTAGGCCAATGGGGCAGTGGTCAGAAGTGACTCTCGGTAGAGCCCTAGTTATCAAGTCCGCCCACTTATTTTCCCAGCTTTCATTGAAGAGGAATCTATCTAATTTGGAGCAAGTTGGTGTCTCCTGAAAGTTGGACCAAGTTTAGAGGGCTTACAGCATTGGGAGTTCTTTTAATTCACAGTTATTAATAAAATCATTGAATCCCTACATGCTAGTTGTAATGACCTATTGGGGATTATTTGATTCATTCGTAAATCAAATTACATTGAAATCTCCCCCCAAGCACCACAGACCATCCCAAAGTCCTTGTATCCCATAAAGTTCTTCCCAAAAATCATTCCTCCCTCAATAATTGCTTGGTCCATACACATTAGTTAGTGCCCAAGTAAATCCATCCTCTACCATCCTGAATTTTAACAACACTGAAAATTTTCCTACCAGCTCCTCCACCACCTCCACAACATCCTCTCTTCAAAAAGTAACCATTCCCCCTGAAGCCCCCCAAGAAGGTGCTGAAACCCAGTTTATTCCTCTAGATTTCCAGATACTTCTTGCCCAACTTCTATCAAAATCGGCTAGTTTGGTCTCCTGTAGCATCACTATATCCGGCCTTTCCCTTCTAAGGAGGTCCTTAATTAGCCTTCTCTTCCTAGCACTCCCCAGCCCCCTTACATTCCAACTGATGATTTTCATGGAGATAAAAGATTTGGCATCCCCTCCTACGATCAGGCCCCTACTTGGAGGCTTTCCTTCTCTCCCCTCTTCCTCTGAACTCCAAATTTCCTTATATATTTGATATCAACCTTTCCACCTCTGATCTTTTCTTCTTCCTTCGGCTGTTAATTACTCCAGATCTGTCTAACACAGCTCTTGTTTTATTTTGCCTTTCCGAAAGTCCTTGGTTTTCCTCCACAGGTTCCTCTATTTGCCTATACTCCTCAAGGAGAGCACAAATATGTCCCCAAATCTTCTCTAATTCCTCTTGCTTCTTTCCCATAATTGATTCATCCCCAGCTTTTTTGCTACTTTGAGCCTCTGTTTTTACTAAACCTTCTTGAACCCCATACTTCCCTACCTCTTCCTCTTTTCTCTTATACTCCTCCAAAAACCTACAGATCTGATCCCAGATCTTCTCTAACTCCTCTTCCTATAATTCTCTTCTCCTTTCCACTTCCTCCCATCCTTTACCCACCTCCTTGTGCCCGATTAAATATTTTCCATCCATGGTTGCTGCAAGAGTACCTGTTCCAAGCAGAAAACCCACATCAATACCAAAAACCAAATTGACAATATTACCTGACAGGTTGTGGGAAGAGGCCAATGGATCTTAAGAAGCAAAACAAAGGGGCAAGATCGCATCTACTCCTTCCAAAAGAGGTGACTATGGGTCCTCGTTGTATTCAACCAATATTGTTTTATTCCTTGCATTAGAATCCACCTTTAGATATTGTCCCCTGATTGAAACCACTGTGTTCGGTGACCGAGGTATGTCCTGTTCCTCTAGTCTTCTATCAGCGCCTTGGTGCTCTAGCGAACTGGGAGCAAAATTAGGAGTCGGTAGCCTTTGCCTCTCCTTTGTAAAAGCTTTGGTAAACCCCACTTCCATAAGTAAGGGGGAAGGTTGAGAAAGCCTTTCCTGAACTAAGACTTTTAAATCCGAGTCGCCGTCTTCCAAAAAAAGCAGCTTGGTATGTAGGCTCTCATTATCACTAAGGGGGTTGGCCTTTTACAGTTCTACGCTTCCAATACTTGAAGCACCTTCAAACTCTGAATCTGAGTTGCTTCCTTCCTCCGTCTCACAGTCCTCAAATGCATCTATGGTGTTCTGATTTTTTGTCACCGGAAAGAGGGAGAACCTTGTCTCCACTATCGTCGAATGATGCTTCTTGAACCTCAGATCGCACCGTTCCGAAGAGAAGCCCTTTTTCTTCAAGATTGGGACCCATGCCCAGTTTAGGTTTGACCCACCACTGCGGCAAACCCTACTTCCTGTAGGCGTTGGTTGCGAATTGCTCAAGGGAGACGATGATAGACCAGATTTTTGGTCCATCATCTCCCCATCTCCTTTGGTCTCGTGCCTACTTAAAAGGGCATGTGGCATTTTAAGTTTTGGGTCCACCCGATTTAAGTTAGTCGGCCCATTCATTTGACTATACCCATTAGGTCCTAATGGGCCTAGGCCCAATACCTCTATCCCCTTGCCAATCACGTGCCTACTTAAAAGGGCGCATGGATTTTAGATTTCTGGGCCCACCCGAATTAAGGTAGCCAGCCCATTCACTTGACTAGGCCCATTAGGTCCTGATGGGCTAGGGCCCAACCCCTCTATCCCCTTGCCAATCATGTGTTTACTTAATACAACATGTGACTGGCCTTGGTTTAATGAGCCAAACTGAACCAGCTCACAGGACTAGCTCAAACCCTAAAACCTTGCCGACCTTTGTTCATCTTGTTTTGAAATTTGAACTAAAGCAAACCTGACTCCAATTAATTCCCCTGTCACCAACTAAACATAGGACCTGCCATCCTCAACCCACCCTGCCATGCTGACTTTCCCCAAGTGTTAAGTCATCATCTTTTTTCTCTTTTTTCTTGGGAACCTCAGTTGCCTTAACTTCTTTTGTGGAGACTACTCTACCTTGCAAACCATGCAACCAAGCCTGTTCTGCCCCTTCATCTTCCTCCCTTCTTCCCTCCTTCCATAGCTAGGCTTCAATGGAGGTAGCAAGCCAAACGGGGTAAACTAAACCATCTGAAACAACCTCTATCTTCCTTGGAATGTCATTGGGTTTAACACCACCTAACATCACTGCAACTGAATAGAGATCACAATCAAATACACCATCTAATCTTGCCTCGCAGACTACAGCTATTGACTGTAATACTTCCTCCTTCCAGAGGTTGAAAGGTAACCCAAGCAATCTGACTATTACATTGTCCTCGATCAAAAAACTTTTGGTATTGGAGAGAGGACACCTTTCGAGACTGTGGCAGCACCAGCCCCTGAGTGAATAACTAGAGCTGAAATCTCTACTTTATCTTCAACCAGATCTAATAAGGCTTTACAAGAGGCATAAGGAGTAATCACCATCGGCTTTTGCAGGTTTAACTCTTTGAGTATCGCCTGTGCAATACCTCTCCAATCCTTCGGTGGACTTGAGGTTTCCACCACAAATTTCTTCCCCCAGTTCTCCTCTTCTACTGATGCTACTAATTTACAGCTTCTTTTTCCTTTTTCTGCAATAAACCAGTTTCTGTCTCTAGGTTCTTTCTCTTTCTTTTGCATACCCCCTTTCTTTTACTTTGTTGCATCCTCTACTTGTTTTGTTTTCAGCTGCTGAATAAAGTCACTCAGTACCTGTGCCACTGCCTTCCAACCATTACCCCTTCTACTCTCTGGGAAACAGACCACCTGCTTCTTTCTTCCTCCAAAGAATTCCTGCAAAGTTATGTAGCAACCTTCTGCATTCTTTTTGCATTCCAACTCATACCTCTTTCTTCCATCAAGGTTGAACTTAGTAAAGTTCATATGTTTACCTTTATAGCTTGCTTCTGAAACAAACTTCTGCATCCATTCGATCACTTCAAGACCTTCCAGTAATATTGTAGCTCTCTTTGCCTCCCTAATCTTCAAACTCTGCTGCCCTCTGATCCTTATCTCTTCCAGAATGAAAACTTTTGCTTCAATCTTTATCTCTTTCCTCCATTTTGCAACTTCTACAAACCTGTTCTCCATCTCTCCTTTATACCTGTAGATATCCTTGGTCAAATTGAAAGGCCCTAAAGCGGATGGTAACTGGAAACTTATCAGGTTGAATTGATGTGGATTTCTCAATAGACCACCATGTAACCCTTTTGCTTGTAGAAGACAACTTCCTCTTGAAAATTTTTCCCAGCTAAAAATGGATTGACTCCAGTGAAATTGGCGTGGACACCGGCAAAACCCTTTGCAGCCAATTGACATGGACTATGAATCCGGCATAAAAGAAATGCTGAATTGGGTTGTTGTACATGCATTGGGGCCATTATGCTCTCTGAGGCTGTAGACGAACACCGCTGCCGCCGATGCGATCTCCGGTGATTCACCCAAGAAGATCAACAGTGGCTTCGACAAGATGTATATTACTGCTAGTGGAATCCCAGTTATCAAACTATTTTTTGATCAATAAGAGAATATTTTATTGGAGCCAATTAAGAAGATTACAATAGGGTGGGAAGGTTCTTCCCACCAATTACAACTTTACAGTTTTTCCCAAAATATTTGATGCCTGACAACCCCTTGTTTAGCTAGAATATCCGCCATCCCATTTGTTGTTCTTCTCACCCATTTAAAGGTAACATTCAACTCCCTTGCAAAGCTCTTGATGTCCCAAATTGTATGTCTATAGATCCAAGGATTTATACTAGTTTCTTTTTGATAAACAACAATTATCAAATTAAATTGTTTAGTTTGAATTAAAAATACTAGTTTCTTTTTATTACTTTTTATTTGTTAGGGTTCAATCAAGATGTATACTGTCTTGAACCCTCAAAGACTTTCAAACCTAAACTAATAAGCATGGAAGAACTCTTTTTTTTTTTGATAATTAAGAACTCAATTTTTTGTCCAATCAATTCATATTTATCTTCTTCTTTCATTTCTTTTCTTCTTTTCCTAGGAGAAAAATGGAGGTTCAGACCCTCTATTTTCTAAGATTTCTTTTCTTCCCGTTTTTTTGTGAATATGTTGATTTTTTATGTTTTAAATGGAGTTTACGCACTTTTTCATGACCGAGTAAAAATGCACGCACGTTGCACGTGGCAATATCAAATGATGATGATGATAATAGTCAACAATCAAATGAACTTATTGGTTGAATCATTAACCTATTTAACCAGGAAAATGGACTATGATTAAGACATTAGTTCATTTTTTTTCTTCATATTTTAGCCATTTCTATCTTTACTAACAATAGTTATTATTTTTTAAGCATATTTTTGTTCAATATGAAGAATATATAATATTAATGCATGTTCAAATTCTTCTATAAAAATTATAAAAAATTCTATACTTTATTTTTTTATTATTTAATTTATGAGATAATAAAAACTACTCATTTACCAAGGGAAAATGCAATTCCAATATATTGTTTGAATATTGGTTTTTAATATTGTGGTCAAATTAATTATATTATATAAATATATCTATATATATATATATCATTTATATAATATATATGTTATTTATTATTTATTTATAAATATGTTGTTTATATTGCACTTTTGTAAACTTCATATATGATGAAAATAGTTGAAAAAATACTTATATTTTTTGTTTTTCTTTATTTTAACTATTATATTTTCTTTTTCTTTTAATATTTTTTTTAAATTAAATCAGATCGTATCAGATTCGGATATCCGACATTTTGATCAGATTCAAATTTTATGAGATCTGATCAGATCTTTGGATCGAATCAAATTCGAATATACCCTGATTCAAATCCAATTTGATCTATTTGCATCCCTACCAAACCACATGCCTACAATGACCTAACTAATTAAATCATTGAACCATGTGACATGGTTAGTGGGGTCATGTGTTAGACATTAATGCCCTTTATTTTTTATCCTAATTTTTATCCCATTTCTATCATTAATGAAAAGAAATTCTCATTAATCACACTTTTTTTATATGAAGAATATATAAAATTATATAATGTAGCTTAAATCATCTACAAATTTCTACATTTTCTATAATTTTATGTGGTGTATTATTTCATAATAACATCATGTGTTGATCCATTTGACATGAACAGTTGAACCACTAACCCACCACTTGGATGGAAAAACCATTTTTTTTCAGTTGATTTTGAATAATGTATTACATTTTCATCATCAATAAAAGTAATTCTTATTTTCGCATTTACTTATCAAATGATGATGATGATAATAATCAGCAATCAAATGACCTTACTGGTTGAACCGTTAACCTATTTAACCAGGAAAATGGACCTATTTAACCAAGAAATTGGACTATGATTAAGACATTAATTCATTTTTTTTCTTTGTATTTTAGCCATTTCTATCTTTACTAACAATAATTCTTATTTTTTCAAACATTTTTTGTTTAATATGAAGAATATGTAATATTAATGTATGTTTAAATTTTTTATAAAATTTATAAAAAATCTATATTTTATTTTTTATTATTTAATTTATGAGATAATAAAAACTACTTATTTACCGAGAGGAAATGAGATTCCAATATATTGTTTGAACATTGGTTTTTAATATCGTGGTCAAATCAATTATTTATATATAATATTTATACAATATATATGCTATTTATTATTTATTTATAAATATGTTATTTATATTGCATATTTGTAAAGTTTTTATATGATGGAAATAGTTGAAAAATACTTTTATTTTTTGTTTTTACTTCAGCTGTTATATTTTCATTTTCTTATAATAATTTATTATTTAAAAAAAATAAATCAGATCATATCAAATTCGTATATCCCACATCTTGACCAGATTCGGATTCGAATAAATATTTATGAGATCCAGTCAAATCTTTGTATCAGATCAGATTTGAATATACCCTGATTCAAATCTGATCTAATATGTTTCCATCCCTACCAAACCACTTGCCTACGATAACTTAGCTAATTAAATTATTGAACCATTTGACATGATTAGTAGGGTCTTGTATTAGACATTAATGCTCTTTATTTTTTATCCTAATTTTTATCCCATTTCTA
The DNA here is from genome assembly GCF_000365185.1 of Nelumbo nucifera. The sequence continues at coordinate 5,668,646 of NW_010729088.1, read as the reverse complement.
TCATTGACGAAAATAATTCTCATTAATCACACATTTTATATAATGAATATATAATATTATAGAATGTACCCAAAATTATCGATGAATCTTTACATTTTCTAGAATTTTATGTATTTTATTATTTAATAATAACATCATGTGTTCATCCATTTGACATGGATAGTTTAACCCAGACCACTTGGATGGAAAAATAATTTGCTTTTTCGGTTAATTTTAAATCATGTATTCCATTTTCGTCAACGATAAAAGTAATTCTTATTTTCACATTTATTTTGTTTAATATGGTGAATATATAACAATAGAATTGTATCAAAATGCTTTATACAAAGCTTATATTTTTCTTTGAGATTATATATATATATATGAATGTATGTATTTATTTATTTACTTAATATTCGTTACTTAGTTATGGCATCATAAATTGACCCATTTAACCCAGAATCTTAGATCATTGACTTACCTACCATCTAGATACATAAATGGTTTCATTTTCAAATTGGTTTTAAATTTGGCATTTCATTTATATCATTGATAAAATAATTATTATTTACCATACTTATTTTTGTTTATATTATTAGTATATAATATTATAGATGTGTACAAAATTGTTTTATAGTTTTTGTACCATTCTATTTTAAAAAAATTATTTTTAATTATATATCATGGGTTAAGCTATTTGACCTGAAGGTTGAACCACTAACCCACCCCCTAAATGGGAAGATGGTTTAATTTCCCATTGGTTTTAAGTTGTATATTTGATGTCCATCATTAATAAAATTATGTCTATTTTATCATACTTATTTTTTAATTGACAAATATATAATAATAGAAATGTGTCCAATTTTTTTCAAAATTTCTTGTTTTCTATATTTTTTATATTTCTAAATTTGTATTATTTATTTATGACATCATGAAATCATCCATTTGCCCAAATGGTTGAAGTACTTACCCATGACCTAGATGGAAAATATGATTTCATTTCAAGGTTTATTTTAAAATTATAAAATTTTATTCTATTAATATTTATTGTGTTTGGATTTATTAGTGAAATTTAATGATGATAAACAAAAGTATTTTTTATATTTCTAAATTTGTATTATTTATTTATGACATCATTAATATCATTGACAAAATAAATATTGCTTATCATACTTATTTTTGTTTATATTATTAGTATATAATATTATAGATGTGACCAAAATCGTTTCATATTTTTTTGTACTATTCTATTTTAAAAATAGTATTTTTAAATACACATCATGGATTAACCTATTTGACCTGAAATATTGAACCACTAACCCACCCCCTTGATAGGATAATGGTTTAATTTTCCATTGGTTTTAAGTTGTATATTTGATGTTCATTAATAATAAAATTATGTTTATTTTAACATACTTAGTTTTTTAATATGAAAAATATATAATAATAGAAACGTGCCCAATTTTTTCAAAATTTTTTCTATACTTTTATTGTATTTTTTTATATTTTTAAATTTGTATTATTTATTTATGAAATCGTTAAATTATCCATTTGACTGAAATGGTTGAAGTACTTACCCACAACTTAGATGAAAAATATGATTTCATTTCTAGGTTTATTTTAAAATATAAAATTACATTCTATTAATAATTATTGTGTATGGATTTATTAGTGGAATTTAATAATGATAAAATAAAAGTATTTTTTATACTTCTAAATTTGTATTATTTATTTATGACATCATGAAATTATCCATTTGGCTCAAATGGTTGAACTACTTTTACCCACCACCTAGATGAAAAATATGTTTCATTTCTACGTTTATTTTAAAAATATAAAATTCCATTCTATTAATAATTATTGTGTATGACTTTATTAATGGAATTTAATGATGATAAACAAATGAATAAATGTTGGATTCAATGAGAGAGAATGTGATTTATTTAATGACTTAAATGTGAGACTTAATGAGAGGTAATTGAATGTACTTAATAGTATTCTTTTAATTACATTTTTTGCCCTTTTCAATGAAGATGAACTAAAATCAAGAAAAAGGGTATTTTAATAAAAAAAAATCCAGAAGCCAATACCTCCTCATTCACATTTTTATAAGTAGTATAGATATGTTGATTTGAATCCACCATAAATCTTGGAATTAAAGGATAAGATATCTAGAAGTGCACACTGTTCTGCTAAGTTACAAACTTGTAATGCTATGTTTTTTATAGTTCTTCTCCATCCACAAACGAAATTAAAGGACGAGAGCATTTACATGCATTCAAGTGCAGGATTACTCATCTCTTGGAAGAGGTTTCTTGTACCTTTGCATGTGAAAAGCACATTTTTTAGAGTTATAATCAAGTTTCTACCCACTTTTTTCTACTTCCAAATTTAACATGTGTACAGCTGTAAGATATTCATCTATAAGTATATAACATTTATTTTTCTCCTCTTCAGATCTCCAAGGTGTATTCACCTATAACATGTGAGCCCCAAAATATGAAAATCTCTATAATGGAAACCTTATGAGATATTTATTTGGGGAAAAGGTTTTCTAAAGAACCTATAGTGAGAAGCATCTTTGTTCATAAGATTTTTCTTTTGGATAATTAACAGAATTTTATTAATGATAAAATGAAAGCATAAAGTACAAAAGATAGGAGGGAGGGGTAAAATCTCTTAACCCTCCCTGAGAATGATATTCATGTTACAACATTGCCCGAAAAAGACTATCTCTTCCCACCCCTGGTTTTGGCAAGTGAGTCAGCAAAGGAGTTTGCACTTCTCTTAGTCCATTGAAACTTAATTTCCATGTCCTGGGTCAGCTGTTTAAATTTCTTTTTTTCATTTAAAAATTTCCAGAATCCCATCCCTTCCTTCTTCAACCAGCCAATAACCAACATCAAATCACCCTCCACCATCAGATTTTTTATATTCAAATCCCTTGCTCTCTTTACCCCTTCCAAAACTGCCAAGATTTCAGCTCTTAAGGAATCCCCAATTCCAATGGGGCCTGAAAACAAGGCAATAATTCTTCCTCCCTCATCCCTGAAAACTCCTCCAATACCTGATGGCCCTGGATCTCCATCACTGCTACCATCAAAATTCAATTTGGTGAACCCACCAGCCGGAGGGGACCAAACTGGATTAGGGACAGCTTTAAGAGGAGTTGAAAGGGCCACACCTTTCCAATTCCTAAAAATATCTCCTGCTGTAAACCCCTCAAAGAGCTTCGTAGTCTTGACTCACTGAACCACCCTAACAGTTATAGTTTCTATGATAACCTCCTTCTTTCTTTTTCAGAGAAAATTCTTTGGTTTCTTTCCTTCCAAACAGTCCAACAGAGTATTTTCCACTCAAACAGTTATGGTTTCTAATGATGACCTCACACAAAGATTCCTTTTCAGAGAATCTTTGTCCATAAGATAGGGCCTGACTCTTCAGTTATCCCATTCACTATTTTGCCCTGTACAAGAACTTAGAGTATTTTCCAAATACCACCATGCAATAACCAACACATAATATCTAATGAAACATAATGCTTACTAGTTGAGCCCTGAAACATTACAATTTAATATATTTCCATTAAATGTACAAATAATTTTATGCAATAAAAATTCTCAAACATGTTTGGCTTCATATAACAATTCAATGCATAAAATCAAGTAAGCACCTCTCCTAATAATATCATCTCAACACCATCACATAATCAAACAAGGAAAAGTATATCCTTTGATATTGATTAATATATATAGGCTACAAGATATTCAAGCAGCTAGCAACAACAGAAACAATGTAACACAGAAGCATGAACCATCTTCTCACTTTTGAAATAACATATTATCATATGCATAGCAATTAGAGAGCAAGCAAATAAACAATTTTGTAACATTAAGCAATGGAAAATGAGAAGAAACACGTTTTCTAGTGTATCCATCTACACCATGCCTTTATAGTGTGTGCAAGAGTTGTTGGGTACATATCATCTTCATCCTGTTTCATTGCAGCTGTTCCTCGAAACAAGTCAAACTGTGTTCCTGGGGGCAGTAAACCTGAAAAGTTCATAAATAAGATGATTTGTCAACATACAGAACTGTGTCTATGTAATATGGACAAACTTATGTACATATGCCCATCTGGCCATCACAAATGTCCTGATCCAGACAGATCCGAAGAACAGTAACCTTGATGCTGCTGCCACTTTAGAGCCTGACCAATCAAAGCCATTAATCGCGATGGTGGCACCACAGTAACTTCAGCAGCAAGAGCTGAAAATGCAAGAGAATAATCATTCTTGACAAAACATGGTAAATATAGGTAACAGATCAGAATGTTATCAACTATCCAGTAAAAGCTCTACAGGTTTGCATTAAAAAAATATTGAAATATTCACACGAATATATACATAGTTAAATACATGTACCGCTTAAATGTATATAGTTATACCTAATTCAACCTTCATGTTCTGAAAATCTGGAATTAAAATTTGAGGCAGAGCTCTTGAAAGTTGAAAATTACAGTAACAAAGTAGATGGCAGTAAACTCTGGAGTGGAAATAGCTTTTTTTTATGTATGGAGTGGAAATAGCTTTGGAGGTATGCTAAAGAGTGTTTCTCCATTAGATCTAAATTTTTGCAACAAAATAAAACTTTTGTTGCACATAAAGGTTTCAAATGTTTCATAGTTGTTAACAATTATCAGAAATAGATGAAAATAACCAAACAAATAAATAAATAGCATCATAGCAAGCAAGATAAGCAAACCTTGAGCAATTTGGGCACGACGCTTCTCCTTCGTTGAATCTTGATAAGCCTGTTACATAATGTATCAATTTCAAAAGAATCCATATGTGTGCCCTTAGATTAATGACAATTAGTTCAATGACATTCACAATTACAGTTCTAAGGTTAACACTGCTCTTGCTGGGCACTGGAAATCTCTACAGAAACTATAGAAGCCAATGCAACCAACCTGGACATGCTGGGTAAAAATATTGGAAGCATTCAAAGAAGTCCATGTGGATGAGATCTTGAGAGCTTGGGGAGAAGTATCTCTATCTTCAAAGGCAAAGGACAAGTTAAACTTTGATAGCAGCTCTCTAGGCAACCCAGAACCGGCATGTATTGGAGGTGTAATTAGAGATTCAATGAGTACTATTAAAGCTTTGTTTTCAGGCCCCATTGGAACTAATGATTCTATTAAAGTGGAAGTATTGGCACTTCTGCAAGGATTAGGATAGGTAAGAAACTTGGATTCTTGGAATCAAACTTTTGGAGGTAGACAGAAATGCTAAGTTGTCATTTCTTGGTTGAGCAAATGAGCAGCAGTATCCCAGGAGCATGGGCTTAGGTAGACCATAAGGGAAATTCAGTCTTTAGCCAAGGAAGTGGGAGCTTCCTTCAACTGGGTTAGGAGATCAGCAAACAGAATGTCAGATTATATGGCTACCAATTGTTTTGTGCTGAATTGTAATTCTGTTACGGAAAATATGGGTGCCTGGATACCTATCCAGTAACTTTGCAATCTTATTTATCTTTAATAAATGAATTTTGTTGCTTATCAAAAAAATGCAACCAACTTGGACAAGGAGCCACAAATAGGAAGAATGGACAGGGGTTTCAGTAATCTGAATGAAAATACACAACGCAAAAGGTATCACAGTATGGCAACATGGCTTAGCCATGATAGAAACAAATCCACTTTTCTGGAATTTCAACTTCTGGATTGCAGAAAGCATGATCTGAAGACGATGTCAGACAGAACTTCTCAACTAAGTTGTATGAATACATTTTACCAACTGTCAATTTGTCAGACTTAACCACCAAGCAATACAAGGAATCACAGTTTGTGGATTGCGTAAGGGTAATCTACCACAACTAAGCATATAGATTAACTCTATCCCCACTGCTAAAGGAGAGGAAGAAACAAAATCAAACAATAGTTTTTTTTCAATGAGTCATCATCATCCATGCCTTATCCCAACTATATGGGGTTGGCTACATGAATCCTCTTTCACCAATCTGTTCTATTTAAAGCCATGTCCACTGTTAAATTGTTAGTGCTTGAATCATTTCTTACTATTCTCTACCCATGTCCTTTTTGGTCTACCCAGAGCTCTTCTATCCTCTTCAATATGTAACAAATCACTTTTTCTAACTGGCACAGTTGATGGTCTTCTATGCACATGCCCAAACCATCTTAGTCTACTCTCATTTTATCACCTATTGGACCTACTCCTAAGTTCCTATGGATAACTTACTTATAAGTTCCACTCGTCCATCTTGGCATTTGCATTTCTGCCACATTCATTTTCTGAACATGTTTATTGACTGCCCAACACTCCACTCCATACAACATACCTGGCCTTACAAGTGTTTTATAGAATTTTCCTCTTAATCTAAGTGGTATTCGCCTATCACATAAAAGTCCAGATGCACCCCTCCATTTTGCCCATCCTGCTCTAATTTTTTGTGTGACATCCTCCTCAATCTCTCCCTTGTTATAAATTATTGAACCAAGGTACTGGAAATGGTCGGGTCGCATTGAGTTATCTCTTGGTCCCCAATCCTAAGTGTGTCTTGATTGAGACTCCTATGATTACTAAATTTACATGTCATATACTCTGTTTTAGTCCTACTTATTTTAAAACCTCTTCTTTTTAAGGCACTTGTCCATAAGCTTAATTTTGCATTTAATCCTTCATTAGTTTCATCAATTAAAACAATGTCATCCAAAAACAATGTGACCATTTCCGATGAGTTTCTGATTTGACTTTTAGTCAGCTCTTAGTATCTGCATATTTAAAGCAAACACTCATTTTTTTTCCGATGAATGTCTGCTTTAAATATGCAGATACTAAGAGCTGACTAAAAAACAAGTCAGAAAATTACCGGCACACTATTAAACAGCTCTGCTGATGTGACACGCTTGCAAGAGAAACCCTGAATCCAATCCCAGGAAAAAAAACCAGAAAATCCTTAATTTTCTTCCAACTATTTTATTTGCAGTTAAACCTGCAGAGACTGGTCAACAGGCCCAATGTCCCACAGAAGTGCAGACAAGAAAATACAAAGAAATTTCTTATACTCTTTTTTATGATCAACAGAAACTTATTTCCCTCATATTTCATAAATGACAATGGAGATCTAGTATTCTATTGGAAGACACTCTAATAAACAATCAATGAGATAAGCATGGAACTGCAAAATGAAATACTGGAGCAATAATGTCCCCTCAAAGGTAGCCTTCCTTGTTTGGACTGCCTACTTGAATAAAATTCTTACAAGGGATAACCTGTTGAAGAAAGGAATGTTGCTGGACTCTGCATCTTGTGTGCTATGTGCAGATCACATCAAGTCAGTGAACCATCTCTTGTTACGTTACAGGTTCTCTTATGAGATTTGAGCCAAAATTTGGGGTCTGTCTGAGGTGAGGAGATGCTGTCCAGAATTGGTGCTGGATTTTGTAAAGGAGTGGAGGTTAGGAGGTCTAAGCAAAAGGGGGAAGCTGACCTGGAGTATGGTTCTAGCAGTGGTTTTTTGGTGCATATGGCAAGCAAAAAATGCCAGGATATTTAAAAGCAGAAGCATTGGTTTTTGTACATGACAATCTTTTTGTAAAGAAACAGGGGTTGGGGGTATAGCGATACTTGTGGCAGTTTTTGTACATTCCCTATGTACAGCCTCTTGTTGTACAGGGATCTTTTGTCTATTAATAAAATACTTGACCTTTTCTCAAAAAAAATAAATAAATAAATAAGAGCAAGTTAAGGGACTTTTTCTTGAAACAAGGAAGCTAACCTCATGTGGGTCAAAGTAAGTACGGACTAGGAGATGCTCAAGCCGCAAATATCTTTCAGGCTGCTCCTGTTTCATGACACCCATGGCTTGAGTTTGCCTTAATATAGCACGTGCTGTATCCAACTCTCTAAGCTCAATCATTTCCAAAACAATCTGAAATTTTGAAATATTGGTTAAACAATGTATCAAAAAACATGCCACATTAAACAATTAGGATCTTAATGCCCAAAAACAGTCAAAATGGAATCTATAACAATTAGAATCTCTCTCCATTAAGAGATGGAAAATATTTAAGATATTAGATATATAGCTTCCCATGTATAAGTATGTGTTCAATAGGGAGTACACCTTCCTGGGCAAACAATTCATTCTAAGATCAGAAATATTGGACCAAACTCGGTCAGCTAATTTTGTGAAACCATTGGGTTTTTCCTTAATCAATAAGAAAAATAATTGACAGACAAGAAAGACTCAAGGATGAACTATGAAGATTTCAGCTTGAAAGTGATCATAACTACTTAGGTGCAATCAAACTGCCTTCATGCTGTTTGGGGGAGAAAGATGGGTCCAAGTTTTATACTCACAATTCCCTGTAAAAATAAATGTTAAGTTCTTTCAGTTCCTTGGAGATACCTCCATGGCTCCATGGGAGATCATGGAGCTCACTGGCCATCTGCAAGGCTCTCACCTTGGCAAAAGAAGAATAATCTATAATTGGAATATGTTTGGAACCACTAATATGGACGATATAAGGATAAATAAATAACATTATCTTCAATGAAAATAGAACTCCAAGAAGAAGATCAAATAGTTAAGCATTTTTGAATTGGAATTGGAATATGGTGCAGAATTCTTTGCTTCAATTTTGGGTTTGGGAGCTTTTTGAAGGGACAATAGTGCAAGAACTCTACACATTTTTCCTAGTCAAATTAACCATGGTGATTGGAGTCAAAACTTTAGCCCTTTCAATCAACAGTAATCTTCACAAAGCACTTGTGGGATTCCTAAAGGAGATTATCCATTGTAGTTAAGCACTTAAATAGATAGGATTTTGTCACATTGAATACTCTATTTTAAGTTGTGTTTGATGAACACATTAGCATACTTTCTTTTAAAAGCATCTGGTGGTTTTATTTACAGGGGTAAGGGAATTCCTTAGGGGTGGGTGTTGTGATATCCTATGTTGGTATCCTCAGGCTTTTTTAAGGCTTTATTTATCCCTCATCATACCTTTAACCATATTCTTGGACCATTATTAGTAAAAAATGGGTAGATCTTTACCCCGTGCAACTTTGGTTCTGTTATTTGAAGTCAAGCCATCCATAATTGATTTGGATCATATCAAATCATTTCAATTATCATTTGATTCAGTCCTATCATTTGATTAATGAATTAATAAATCATTTCAACTGTCAAAAAAAATGATTTGGATCATGTTGAATTTTTTATTAAAACAAAATAACTGATATTACATCCATAAAGTCTGCTCACACACACACACACAATCATAAATACTGCATGATCAATCATCTAGAAAACAAATATCTTATTTTGTTGTCTCTTCTCAGCATGAGCATGGACATCACCCAAAAAAAAAAGCAAATTTATGGCATAATAGTTTCTACCTGCTCAATCATCTAGAAAATGTCTAATATATCAACCTATTTTCTCTATCTATTTTTTACTTTGTCTAAAGTACATATAAGTAAATGCAACATATATAAGTCTCAGGTCATCCAATCTCAGCTGGTATAGGGAGCTTTATTTCAACAGGGCTGGTCCTATTATTTGGGCACTTAGTATGCTTGCTGCCTCTGCTGATGCATCTGAGGCTGAAGATAGGGCACTTCTAACTGGCTTGAGAATAGTCAAATCGATCCAAGTCAGGTCTCTTGTTGTTGAAGGGGACTCTAGTATTGCTATTGGCTGGGCAGTACGTAAAGAAAAGGGCCCAAGATTGGCCCATCTTCTTAATGAGATCTAAGACTTATCCTCCTCCTTTTCTTGCTTTTTTATATGGATACCAAGGGAGATGAACTCCAAGGCTGATTTTTTGGCTAAATTAGGGGTGGAGAGAGTTTTTTTGTATAGTGCAAAGCCAATGCCTATGTAATTCTGGGTGGCTTTTGGCTTTTGTTTTGTGCTTTTCTTGCACATCCTCTCATATACATCCCATCCACCCCCCCAACTCTCAAAGATAATGCTTGTGTTGTTCAGCAACTTTACTCTTCTAAGTCCCTCCAAAGCTGATGACGGTTCTGCTCTTGTTGATATTCACCCAACCCCTATTGTGCCCAAGAAGACTGCAATTATGATGCCTTAATTGTTTCTGATCACACCTCCAATTCATGATCTCCATGGGTTACCAAGGCTGCAGCCATCAAAATTGAGCTTGACAAAAGGCACTGGAGGAGGTATCCAAACAGCAAGTAAAGGCTTCTTTGCTGTGGAAAAAAACAAGCACTGATTTCCAATTTCGACATATATCATCAATGGAAAAGGAGGCAAAGATATTCAATGTTTTAACCCACTGTACAACTTTAATGGTGATGGTGTCTATGACTTCCTGAACTTATCTCTAAACATCCATAAATTTCTTTCTTCCCAAATACGCCACAACACTGCAGCCCTTGCGCATCTCCAAAGAATCAAGACTATATTAAAAATTCACATGATAAGTACTTAGCAAGCTTAGAAGCATCAAAACATTTTTTTCAGTTCAGAAGCATTAAAACAAGTCACCAGGCCATCAGTATCCATACAATGATGGAAGCATAAATTAACAGGCAATAACCAAGATGTTTACTTTTGATCAATCCAGATATCTTTAATTCAGAAAGTCTTGTTTTAGATACCTGTTCATACAAGTCCTCCAGCTTCTTCCTAGGAAGCTTAAGCTGTGCCACTTGAGGCAAGATTGCATCCCACCTTCCACTATTGATGTCAGCAACAAATGTTTCAAGGCTGTCTACTGTATTCAAAGAGACCTGGCACTCACTCTGTAATGTTTGAAATGTTTGGTGCAAGGAGTTTTCTTTGCAAAACTGAAGCACAATCTTAATGACACTGCAAGAAATGATTTCCATTAGACCAGCTCTTCTTTCCACCTTAAATATGCTTCGAAACAGCTCACAAAGGAAATGATGTAAATCACTGAACCATGTAAAACTTCAATGGGTGAAAATAAATAAGCAATTTGTCAAAAAACCAGAAAATGTAAATGTACAGTAGTCAATAGCATTTAATGAACTATAAAACTAAGATTGCTAAGAGAAAGTGGTTGACAAATTAAGACTATGCTAAAGAATCATAACATAAACTGCAAAATCAGTAAAAGAAAGGACGTTCATTTCTAAATTCCCACATCAGTCATTCATAGCAAAAGTTTCTAAAACGCTGTGTTCATATGAATAGCTGGATAACAAAATTAATAATAGTTAACAGTAATGAGCAATTATAGCACTGTGTTTCAATGAAAAACAACAATTGACAGTTGTTCTGCTATTGAATCCCTTTTATCTCTATGTGCCCTAACCAAAAAGCATGATACGTCAATTTCGCTATTATAGGCACTTTCTCAATAGTAACAAGGAATTACAGATGAACTACTAACCTTTTACCATCAAAGTTTAACAATTCAAATCAACAAATTAGGTCTTGATTAATTTACAGGCGTAAGCTGTTTTCTTTTAAACTAGAAGAGGAAAAAAAAAGGTATTTTGCATGCTTGCTACGAGGTGGACTCATAAGGGAGGAGAAAAAGGGGGCAGGGAAGAATGACATGACAAACGAATGCGCTTATTTACTCTGTCCGCCACAAAATTTATGTAGCATAGAGTGTGCCCTATCCCTTCTGGTTATATTTTTCCTGAACGTGTTTTGAATTTACCGCCATTAACTCCCAAACCGACTAAAAGTCTTGCAGAGAAAGCCAGTTGGTGAACCAAACATAAAACCAAAATTTCTTTAACTCCCACATTGAGCATATTTAAAAAGTAAATGAAGATTTTAAGCAGAAAACGTACTCTCGAGCTTCGATTTCCAAGGTAGACATCGTTGTTGTAGACGAGCAGACGAATAAGAAGACCTCTAGTAGGACTCAAAAATCTCTGCAACTTCCATCAATCGGTACACGCACACGAAAGGAACCCTACCGTATTTAACTTGCTTGACTATTGCTTATAAATTTTCCCAGTTGCATTGTGGAAGAACAAGAAAGGAACCCTACCCGCACGGCGCATGCAAACTCGCAAAGAAACCAACTGAGGACCGAGGTGCTCGATCTCTGCACTTTTTTTCCTGCTTTAAGCACTGAATATGCGTAGACCTCTTGATGGACCAGGTAGTCCAACAAGCTGGCCTGGCCCGGTCTGTTCTATATCCGTATATCGGGCTTGGATAACTTTTTTTTTTAAGCCCGCTGGATCAGGTTTGGGCTCCAAAACACCGGGCCGGACTATTTTACGAGCCGAGCTCTGGCTTTCCCAAATAAGCCTGATTCGAAACTGAGCCTGAGACTGGTCTAAAAGTATTTTATAATAAAATATAATGTATATTATATAATATTATTAATAGCAAAAAATGTATTATAAAATATTTTATGTATTATTATATAAAATTTATATATATATATATATATATTAAAATTGGATGGTCCATGTCAGCATGGCTCTCCTTTCTCCCCCACCCCTTTCCGATTTTCTCAATTTTTCAAATTTTTTTCTTTTAATCCACAATAATAGGGACCCATACGATGCATGAGAAAGTCGGAAAAATTTAATAATTTTATTTTTCATTTAATGTTGATTCATAAAAAATAATTATTATTAATTGAATATGAACAAATATTTTTTAATAAATTTAGTTTTATTAATAATTTGTGGTGATTTTAATAGTTTTTACTTTTTATTATTTTTAAATGAAATTTTGATTAATTTTAAATTAATCAAAATAATTATAAAAGCTAATATTTTTATAAATTTCACTAATAATTAACAATTATTAGGAATGACAACGGGGTGAGTTTAGGGCAGGGCACCCCATCCCTTTCCCTGCCCCATAATCAAGACACTCTACCCCATCCCCACCCCAACCCCCTAGTGTCGCGTGGGTTTAGGGCAAGGTAACCACACCTCAATGTCAGGCGAGTTCAGAGGCAAGACACCCAACTCCTCATCAAGGATAGAGAATCCTTGAATTTCCCTGCCCCGTCCCCAGTATTGGATGGGTTCAAGTAAAGGTGTAAATTGGGTCCTGCTGGGTTGGCATGACACAACCTGCATGTGGCCCACATAAAGTGCGAGTCGTGTTGTGCTGGCTCACAAGGCATCCCGGGTTGTGCCTCTTTCCTCTAGGATAATTTGGGGGGGTTGGTTTAGCACGACCCACGGCTCGAGCCCGCATGGGCTCGTGTTGTGCCATTGGTCAGGCTAGTCCATGGGCCAGGCCATGCCACACACCGGATGAGGGCGGATTTGGCCCTCCAATGACATTGTGACACATGGCACCTCAAAACAACTAGGTGACACCCAGAACCACTCAGGCAACAACTTGCCAAGTTGATCCTGGCGGTCTGGCCCAGGTGCGGCCTGGCGGCCTGCGAGATGTGCTCGTCGACAAATTCGGCATGCATACCCCACGATCCTTGGAGGTTGGCCCTCGTTCCGGAAGATGGTCAACGTGCATGGCATTTACCTCCGAGGATCTTGGACCAGTTAGACACGACCTCCTGGAGATCTCGACGGTAGTACGTGAGCAAGGCTTATATAAAGGCACCAACCCCAATGACAGCAGGGAGGCAAGTAAGCAAGTAAGCAAATTCTAGCTCTCATACTGTGATTTTTAGCTTACAGTCTACTATGAGAGTATTGACTTAAGCATCAGAGCGATCTCGTTGGGTTAGCCACCCCGGGTCCTCTGACATTTGGTTCCTTGCAAGTCTATAAAGAGCAACGAAGCTCATCAATTCAGCTCGGCACTAGGTCGGCCCAGCACCTCACAGGCAGCTCGCCACCTAGCCTGCCCAGCTTGACTCAGCTCGGCAGCCAAAGTTCTCCACTTCGGCCTGAGTCATCGGCCACTTGGAAGTAGACCAAATGACGAGGTACTTAGCCAAAAAATCGATACATCAATAAAAATCGATGCATCAATTGGCGTTGTCTGGGGGAAACGCTACAAAAAGCTTTCTCATCCTCTAAAAGGCTAAATCCTCTTCTTCCAGAAAACTAAGTCCTCACTTTTTAGAAACTAAAGCTCTCGCTTTATAGTTCCATCTTTTATGAAATCAAAGACTATGCAGAAAGTTGATAGCTAATAGACCAAGCAGCTCTACTAACTTTATTTCGAATCGGATAAAGCCTCATCAGTCCTCTTCGCGAGGTCCCCTCTACAAAGATGAGCTCTTCGTGGCTTCTGTGGGAGTTGGCGGCCAACAGACTGCATGGACGCCCTCGCTGGTCGAGCCTTTCAAGGCTCCCGTGCGACCTAACGACCTAAAGTCAATAGTGCTGCCCCTGTAGGTCGAGCTCCTAATAGCTTATTGTAGGAGTGGGTGACCGGCGTCACGAGGCTGATGCAGTGCAGCCATAGCACTAAAGTACCGAGTTGGCGAAGACCTCAATACCACATAAGACCCAGTCGCCTCTTCGACATGGGCAAAATCAAGGAGAGTGGACTACGAGTTGCTCCCAAAGCCCAAGGGCTAAAATACCACATAAGACCTAGTCGCCTCTTCGGCATGGGCAAGATCAAAGAGAGTGGACTACGATTTGCTCCCAGAGCCTAAGGGCCAAAATACCAAACTAGCGAAGACCTCCTCACCACATAAGATCCAGTCGCCTCTTCGACATGGGCAAAATCAAGGAGTGGACTGCGAGTCGCTCCTAGAGCCTAAGGAATTGAATCGATGCTTACGAGCTCATCGAATTATTCATTCCGGGCCAAAAGGAGAAATCTACTCCCTTCGCCGAGTTACTTTCAGCTTGGGAGTGGGGGGCAAATGATGAGGGCGGATTTGGCCCTTCAATGACATTGTGACACATGGCACCTCAGAACAACTAAGTGACACTCGGAACCACTCAGGCAACAACTTGCCAAGTTGATGGTGTCCAACCTGGCGGCCTGGCCCAGGTGCCGACCTGGTGACCTACGAGACGTGCTCGCCGACAAATTCTGCATGCATACCCCACGATCCTTGGAGGTTGGTCCTCATTCCGGAAGATGGTCAACGTGCATGGCATTTACCTCCAAGGATCTTGGACCAGTTAGACACGACCTCCCGGAGATCTCGGGAGCGGTACGTGAGCAAGGCCTATATAAAGGCACCAACCCCAATGACAGCAGGGAGGCAAATAAGCAAGTAAGCAAATTCTAGCTCTCATACTGTGATTTTTAGCTCGCAGTCTACTATAAGAGTACTGACTTAACCATCGGAGCGACCTCGCTGGGTTAGCCACCCCAGGTCCTCTGACATTTGGTTCCTTGCAAGTCAAAGAGCAACGAAGCTCATCAATTCAGCTCGGCACCTCACAGGCAACCCGACACCTCACATGCAGCTCGACACTAAGTCAGCCCAACATCTCACAGGTAGCTCGGCACCTGGTCAACTCGGCACCTCATAAGCAGCTCGCCACCTAGCCTGCCCAACTTGACTCAGCTCGGCAGCCAAAGTTCTCCACTTCGGCCTGAGTCATCAGCCACTTGGAAGTAGACCAAATGACGAGGTACTTAGCCAAAAAATCGATACATCAATAAAAATCGATGCATCATAACCGTTATGGGGTCAAACGATCAGACTGTTCAATCCGAATAGATGACCCGCTCTAACAAAAACAAAAACGAAAACAAAAAAACGCCAAAAACTGTTGTTCGGGTTGATGGCTCGACTGCCCAAGTCAGCAGTTCACTAACCAAATAAACGGTTTTTAGACAAAAAGCGGTTTTGAGGTGAAATAGTGTCAGGTTCCCAATTTTTCTGTCTAACAATTTGGTTTGGTCCAGTTTTGAAAACATTATCTCCATCAACTCAATATTCAATTTGATGATATAAATGATCAAAAGGATATATCGAGTATCAACCACATGGTAAATTTCTAAAAGTACACTAATTGTCTTTAATATTCAAAAATGCAATTTTATGAAAAATTTGAAGAATTTATTGTACTTGTGTAATTTCGAAATTTTATTCAAATTTATTTAAAATTTTTATTAAGTAATTTATTTTCTTTTTAAATGGTTTACTTACATAATTATACTAATTTATCTTATAATTTCAAATATAAACTAACCAACAATTTCCCTTTCCAATATTATACAAGTTTATCTTAATAATTTGTGTAATTATTCATTCAAATTATAGTTTTCCATTTTCCATAGTCATTTAAATTTAATAATTTTCAACAATTTGCAATGAAAATATATAATTTTTCAATGGTTTTCCAAAATCTATAAAATGTAATAAATTTTCCTAAAATTTCCAAAATATTCTAATAATTTTCAATAATTATTTAACGCATTTTAAATACAATTTCAAATTACATCTTTTCATTTCAAAATACCAATTTATAATTTGCAATTGATTTAATCAATCTTCCATTAAATGATAGTGGAAAATGACAATGTTGATCCTAATGTTCGTTTTAATAAATTTAATCAAAAGAAAATAAAAATAAAATTACCATTTTCCCTTAATAAGACAGAGGTAACCACTCTATTGGCTATATTTGGTCAATTTTGTTTGTTATACAAAAAAAAAGTTTTTGGGGTATTTTTGGAATAAAAAATCATGGGCATTATGGCAAAACAAACACTTCTTAATGAAATGTTAGTAAATAAGCTGTAAAATATATGGGATGCTTTAGTAAAATGAAAACTATAAAGTATGTTTAATTAAATATGTAAAACTATAAGGTGTGTAGGAATGGCAACAGGGTGGGGATCATATTCCTTGTCCCCGACACCAATTCTGAAATAACCCCCATCCCTAATCCCTGACAGGGATGGGTTCCCCGTAGGGACCTAAAACATCAAAATGTTTTCAGATAATAGTATTTTTTTAAAATTAATTTATTTAAAATTGGGGTCGAGGTCTACGTGGGGCGGGGAACTCAATCCCCATCCTCGACCCCGACCTCGACCTCAACACGAGATTCCTATTAATCCCCATCCCTGCCTCTGCCCCGCCAAAACAATCCTCAGCGGGTCGGGGAAGTTGGGCCCCCGTCGGGGATGGGGAAAATTGCCATCCCTAAAAGTGTGTTCTAATAAATGACCCTAATAGAAACACATAAAAGTATCAATTGTTTTATATTTTCAACTTTTTACATAATTAATAATTATTCATATTTTATATACTACTTTTAATAAATTTTTTATAACACAAAAATAACAATAATTAATTTCAATTAGGTTTATTAATCAAACTAATGAAACTGACCAACCCAATTAACTCGACCCGAGTTGGTCAGTTTTCTAGTATTTTAGGTTGGCTTTGCTTCAAAAATTTCCCAATTCGACCAAGTTGGATTAGTTTCAGTAAACTGACCAAAATTGAACAACCTAACTGATGAAGGATGATTTGGCCCGATCTAGCGAAAAAGAGACACGTGGACACGACCTGGCCAAGAAATGACAGCTCAGTCTGGCAAGATTAGTTCGCAACAATTGAGCTCGGGTATTTAGTCACCTCGGTGTAGGATCACCTCGGCGTATAGTCACCTCGGCATCGAGGCACCTCAGCACTCAATCCAGTTCAGAACTAAAAGACTAAAGTATCAGCTTGGGGCTACCGATCTGTACCATCACGTAATGATCTCGGAAGTCTCTCCAACAAACTTCGAACCTCACGGGATCACGCCGCGTAACGGCAAGCTTATCTTCTCCCTGCCCGGATCGGGCGGAATTGATAATCTTTATTAATTGATAACGTTACCCCCTAATTAAAATGGAAACGGATCCCATCAGGACGAAGATCCCGAAACCGATCCGCAAAACCCGCGTGGACTCAACTATATACAGGCAGCAACCCCAATGACACAAGGTACGCGTGATTTCTCTACTCTCTAGCTATCTAGCTCTCTAAGCTCTCTAAGCTTTTCAGCTTGCATTAGCTTACTGACTTAAGCATCAGAGCGACCTCATCGGGTTAGCCACCCCGAGTTCTCTGATCCTTTCTTGTAGATTCACCTAGCTCGCTACCCGACTGGAAACCAGATCATCCTCTAGCAGGGAGTAGTCAGATCGCGCAACATCAATTGGCGCCGTCTATGGGAATTCGATCAAAAAGTCATCCCTCTTACAAGCTATCAACTTTTTGAATCAATGGCATCTTCTAGTTACGTCGGACAGAGCAGCAAGATGAGCGTCTACGGGGGGCAACCTCAACTTCCTTCAGTGTGCATCAGCTAGTTCACCATCCCGCTTACTGCGGCTGGGCTTCCAACACTGACCATGCCACCAAACACCACATAGGTGAACGCCCCACTTCCCCCAGTGGTAGGTGAAACCTTTTCTGAGCCGTCTGTGGTTCCCCCCGGAGTTGGACAGTCACAATTTAACGACCTGGTGCAGTGTGTGCGGGCCATCCAGGTCCAAATGCAGCAAGTTTAGCAATTCCAGCAGTACCAGCAACAGTTCCCCCCACTACCACAAAGCCAGCAGCCGGTTCCACCTCGGCACCCAGAGACCCAACAAAATCAGAACAGACCTCGTGTGAACCAAGACATCATTCGATCTCTCCACCGAGGCGAAGAGACTTTGCAAGTCCCAGTTCCTCCCAGGAGTCAGGTCTCACCCCGCGGGAGGAGAGATGGTCAGATGACCCCACCTGCTTTGCAAGGGAACCTCGGAAACAGATCCGGGGATACTCAGCCTAAAAGGGCCAATCTTCCTCGGCATTCGCAGCAAGAAGGTGGGTTGCTCGTAGGTAACCGGTTCGGGTTCTGGGTGTGAACTCAAGGAAAGGCCTCTCCGTCCATGACAACCAACCCCAGAATCCCACGAGGAACCAGAAGCTACCTCGCGGCAGAATAGTACTGGAGCATACCGAGATCAGCAGCACCAATGCCGAGTCGATAAAGAAGCAACAGCGGAGGTGTCGCAAGGCACACCATACTTCAGCTCAGAACAGTCAGCCAGTGAGACCAAACCAACAAGAACATGCTAAAGGTAAGGAGGTGGCGAGCTCAGTAGCTACAAAGGCCGCTCCTTCCCTGCTTTCAGGGTCGTCCCCCTGTCTCCCGAGCTCTTGGCGACCCCGATGCCCAAAGATTTCAAGATGCCTCCACTGGACAAGTATGATGGGTCTTTTGACCCTAATGATCATGTGGATTCCTTCCACTCCCAGATGCACCTAGCTAGGGCTAACAAGTCTTGCATGTGCATGGCTTTCTCCATCACTTTTAAGGGGGTAGTTCGGACATGGTACCGGAACCTCGCACCGGGATCGATCAAGAGCTGGGCGCAGTTCGCAGAGTTGTTTACCTCACATTTCATCACCAGCAAAAAGTGCCCGAGGTCGCAGGAGAGCCTCCTCAACATGGTTCAGAGAGAAGGGGAGTTGATCAGAAGCTACATCAAACGCTTCAACTACACCTGCTTGCAGATCCTCGACTTAGACCCGGCGGTATGACTCGCAGCATCCAAGAAGGGAATAACTCACAAAGAGTTCAAATGGCATGTGGTGGCCAATAAACCAAAAGACATCACATAATTTCTCAAGCTAGACGACCAGTTCATCAGAATCGAAGAGGAGATGAACCAGAAAACTCACAACCCGACAGAAAAAAAGAAAAAGAGACAGTGACAACGCAGGTAATGATGGGCATAAAAGAAGAAAGAGTAAGTCCTCAAGCAGGGGAGGAAACAAGTCTAGAAGCCGATATCCTTTGCGATCTCACAAGTTAGGTTGGCTCTCTAGGACCCCACCTGTTGAAAGGACGAACTGCACACCTCTCAACGCTAAGCGAAAAGAGATCCTAATGGACATCAAGGACTCCTCCTTTGTCAAGTGGCCTCTCAGGTTGAGAGGAGATCCTGCAACGAGAAACCGGAACGTCTACTGTCACTTCCACAGAGACCACAGGCACAGTACAGAGAACTGCAGAAACCTCCGCGGTGAGATAGAAGAGCTCATCCACCGCAGGTACCTGAAAAACTTTGTACAGCGAGAAGAAAGGAGCCAGGCAGATCGACAAGTAGATCGGTAGGGGGACCAGAGAAGGAATGCCCCCAAGTCCAGCAACAGGTAGAACGAGCAGTAGCCACGGCAGTTGCTCGAGGAGAGACCGATCCGCAGGGTAATCAATATGATTACTGGCGGGTCCATCATCGCGGGGTGTACTTCGGCAGTAGGACGAGCTTCAGTCCACGAACTAGAAAACAAAGAGCAGAACCCGCCAAAGCGATCTTGACTTGAAGAGCCAATTTACTTCACGGAGGACGATGCGTGCGAGATCCAGTATCCTCACGATGACACTTTGGTGATAAAACTGAGGCTCAACAACTTCGAAGTCAAGCGAATCCTGGTGGAATCGGGTAGCTTAGCAGACATATTGTTCAAGGATACCTTCGACAAAGCTGTAGCTCCAGAAAAGCGACCTAAAGCCGACAGACACTCCCCTGGTAGGCTTTAGCGGCGAAGAAGTCAGACTTCTTGGGCGCGTCTCATTACCCGTAGAGGCCGACACGTGGCTGAATATCGTGAGGTTCGAGCACGTGTTTCTGGTGGTCGCAACTCCCTCTCCTTACAATGCCATAGTAGGTCGACCCATCACGCACACCCTACATGCGATAGTATCTACCTACTACTTGGCAATGAAGTTCCCAACGGATTATGGAGTAGGGGTTATGCGAGGTGACCAACTCGAATCTCACAAGTGTTACGTAGCTGCCCTCAAGGGGAAAGCAAAGCTAACGACTGACATTGAGCTCGAGCGACTAACGGAGTATGCCGGCGAGCGAGCTGCACCAATAGAGGAGACGGTCCACATCCCGGTCTCAACCAATGACCCAACGAAGATGCTCTAGATCGGTGCTTCTTTCGAGGAGCCACTTCGCTCTCAGCTGGTAAGCTTCTTACTACAAAATTTAGATATATTTGCTTGGTCTGCGACAGAGATGCCCGAAATAGATTCTAAGGTTCTAACTCATAAGTTAAATACCGATCCCCTAGTCAGGCCAGTTAGACAGAAAAAGTGCAACTTCGCCCCAGAACGCTGGAGAATAGTCGAAGAAGAGGTTGGGAAGCTCTTAGCGGCAGACTTCATCAGGGAAGTCCATTACCCGAGCTGGGTAGCTAATCCAGTTTTGGTAAAAAAGGCCAACGGCAAGTGGCCCATGTGCATCGATTACACCGACCTGAATTGAGCCTGCCCGAAGACTGCTTCCCGCTGCCCAAGATCGACCGCCTAGTGGATGGACCTCAAGGCATAAGTTGCTGAGCTTCCTCGACACCTATTCCGATTATAACTAGATTAGGATGGACCCCGCCGATGAAGAAAAGACTGCCTTTATAACCAAGCTCGGGTTGTATTGCTACAAGGTCATGCCCTTCGGACTAAAAAATGAAGGGGCAACCTTTCAAAGACTTGTAAAAATAATTTTTGAGCCATTAATCGGCAATAAAGTCGAATGCTATGTTGATGACATGGTCGTGAAGACCCAGTATTCAAATTTTTTGTTAGAGGATTTGCAAAGTGTTTTCCAAATTTTACGAAAATATAATATGAAATTAAATCCCAACAAGTGTGTCTTCGGGGTCACCTCGGGTAAATTTTTGGGCTATATATTCAACCGATGTCGCATTGAAGCCAACCCAAAAAAAACAAAGGCCATCTTAGACATGAGACCACCCCACAAACTAAAACAGGTTCAGAGGCTGAATGGCCGAATAGCTGCTCTGAGCCGTTTTATGTCCAAGTCGGCAGATCACTACCTACCCATTTTTAAAGCCATAAAAAAGAGTAAAGACTTCGAGTGGACTGTAGAGTGAGCTCGCATTCGATGAGCTAAAAAGATACTTAGATAGCACCCGGTTTTGACATGACCCGAGGAAAGGGATGTATTAAAGCTGTACCTCTCCGTGAGTGACGAGGTGGTTAGCTCGGTACTAATGAAAGAGGTAGGTCGGGTCAAATGACCCATCTACTACGTTAGCAAAGTTTTGCAAGACGCAGAAACCAGGTACCCGGAGATCGAGAAACTAACGTACGCGCTAATCATAGCAGCTCGCAAGCTTCGTCCATACTTCCAAGCCCACACCATCGTCGTCCTCACCAACAAGCCTCTGAGATAGATCCTGCTCAAGCCCGAGGTGTCTAGCAGATTGACGAAGTGGGCTATCGAACTAAGTGAGTATGACATTCGGTATAAACCTCGAACGTCCATCAAAGCTCAAGCCTTAGCCGACTTTGTGGCAGAATGTACATTCAATACCGCAACTCCCGAGTTGGCCAAGCTCTAACAGACGATGGAAGCATCAACCAGTGCGGCACCGGTCCCAGTCAGAGTAGGTCCAACCTAGGACGAGGAGCCATGGATTCTCCACGTTGATGGCTTGTCCAACCAACAAGGAAGTAGTGCAGGAATAATTCTATACGGCCCAAGCGAGGTGAAGTTGGAATACGCACTCTGGTTTGGGTTCGCGACATTGAACAACGAAGCAGAGTACGAAGCATTGGTCGTCGGGCTCACCATAACAAGAGAAATGAAGGCAAAACACCTCGTCATATGCAACGATTCTCAGCTCGTAGTCAACCAAGTCAGCGACGAGTATGAAGCCCACGACCCCACCATGGCTGCTTACTTGACCAAAGTCAGGGAGATCCTGTGTGGCTTCATTTCTTACTTCATCAGACAGATTTCGAGGTTCGAGAACGCTGAGGCCGATGTCTTGTCTCGATTAGCCAGCACAAGCTACAACACCATGCGAACCGTGTATATATAGGACTTAACTCGGCTCAGCATTCTCGGGGGGCAAGAGAGGTCGCTCCTGCAGAGCAAGCAGAACCGAGCTGGATCGACCCACTCATGAGTTACCTGCTTCATGGGACCCTCCCTACAGAACTCAATACTACCCGAAGGGTAGACCGCCAGTCGGCTAAGTACGTTATTATAGACGAACAACTGTACAGAAGGTCCTTCACGCTCCCCTACTTACGCTGCTTGAGACCCTCAGAGGCCGAGTACGTACTCCGCGACACCCATGAAGGCTTGTGCGGTGAACACTTGGGGGGCAGGGCTCTCGCACAAAAGGCGTTACGGCATGGCTACTACTGGGCCACGGTGAAGGCAGACGCACTCGAGCTCGTCAAGTGCGATAAAGTGTTAGAGGCACGCTAACATCCACCACCAACCTGCTACCGATCTGAAATACCTCACTAGCCCGTGGCCCTTCGCATAGTGGGGAATCGACATACTTGGCCCATTCCTGCCAGTGACAAGACAAAGGAAGTTTCTAGTCGTAGCAGTAGACTATTTTACGAAGTGGGTGGAAGTTGAACCTCTAGCAACAATCACAGCCCGCAACATACAAAACTTCTTTTGGAAGAACATAGTGTGTCGCTTCGAGCTACCTCGGGTACCCATCTCCGATAACAGGAAGCAATTCGAGGATATCAAGTTTCATAATTGGTGTGCCGAAATGGGAATTTAGCAAAATTTCACCTCGATAGCACACCCCCAAGCGAACGGGAAAACGAAAGTGACCAACAGAGCTATACTTCGCGGACTGAAAGCTCGCTTAACTCGAGCCAAAGGATTGTGGGTAGACGAATTGCCTAATGTACTCTGGGCCTACCAGACCACCATTAAGACTGCTACAGGTGAGACTCCCTTTAACCTCACTTACGGCATAGAAGCGGTGATCCCAACAGAGATCGAGGTGCCTACACTACGCTTGGAGGCCTACGACGAAGAGACGAATGATGACGAGCTCCGTACTAACCTGGACCTAGTAGAAGAAGTACGAGGCTTGACATACATCCAGACTGCAATTTACCAACAAAGAGTAGCTCGGTACTATAACGCCCGAGTCAAAAAGCGACACTTCCACGTCGGCGACCTTGTTCTTCGGAAGGTTATGGTACTTGAGCCGGCGTTGGTAAGCTCGGTCCGAACTGGGAAGGTCCGTGCCGAGTAAGACAAGTATTCAGGGAAGGTACGTACGAGCTCGAGACTTTGGAAGGGAAGCAAGTACCTCGAGCGTGGAACATCGGCAACCTAAGAAGATATTACTTGTGATCACCGAACTGGAGAGAGGACTGCGAGTCACTCCCAAAAGCCCAAGGGCCATGATGCTGAGGTAACATAAGACCTCGGCACTATGATAAGTCCCAGTCGCCTCTTCGGCATGGGCAGACAAGTCCTAGTTTTCTCCTTATCATAGGCAGAAAAGTCCTAGTCGCTTCTTCGGCATAGACAGACAAGTCATAGTCACCGCTTCGGCATAGGCAAATCAGTTCTCATGCCTAAGGCATAGACAGTTCGGGTACAAACCCTACTATGTCTAGCCCACCTCGGCACAAAGGGATAACCGACACCTAAGCGAGTAGCCCATGTGCAGACAGGTCGGGTGTATACCTTACAATGTCCGCCCACGTCGGCGTACAATAATGCGAAGTTACCCCTACTCGAAGTCCAACTCGTTAGCTCGACGGTTCAGGGTAGCCAACACTTAGAAAAAAATTTCTCCTATTTGGTGTAGTTCGCCAATTCGTGAGTTATTTACACTTGGAAAATTTCTTACACAGAGGGCCAAAAATATTTGTATTCCATTGATGTAAAGATTTGATTACAAAAAAAAAGAAGAAAAAAGAGAAACTTTCACTATGAATCGAGCTTGGAGGCTCAGGGTATACATCATTAAGGGGCAAAGAAGAGGCATCTAATCACTTCGGGGCTCCTCACCCTTGTTGGAAGCTTCAGCAGGAGGATCCGTCTCCATGCGGCTCTCGTTAGCACCGACCTCCTCATCGTCATCGAACAGGTCATTGTCACTTTCTGCTTCGGAGTTTGGATCTTCAACAGCTTCTGTGACCATTTCCTTTGTCATCCTTGAGGTAGTAATGACACTGAGGTCAAGCTGTTTGA
>NW_010729088.1:5572278-5643618 GCF_000365185.1 Nelumbo nucifera | reverse complement strand
TGCTTCGGAGTTTGGATCTTCAACAGCTTCTGTGACCATTTCCTTTGTCATCCTTGAGGTAGTAATGACACTGAGGTCAAGCTGTTTGATGACGATGAGGAGATCGGTGCTAGTGAGAGCCGCATGGAGACGGATCCTCCTGCCGAAGCTATCACTTTCTGCTTCGGAGTCTGGTTCTTTAGTATTTTCGGTGACCATTTCCTTTGTGTTCCTCGAGGTAGTAATGACACTAAGGTCGAGCGGGGGGAACTCGCATCGGGTCATCCCTCTGCTAAGTTTAAAACCTTTGTGGTAGCTCGCTGTCCCCACCTCGACCATCTCCTTCAGGTACTCCGCCGAAGTCTTGTACTCCTCGACGGCCTTAACCTTGGCCTCCTCCACTGCGTGAAGAAGTATCTCAGTCCGCTCCCTCACATGAGCCTTGAGGTTCTCCACCTCCCTCTTCAGCGTTGCCTCCTACTCCGTGAGCTCCTTTTTCAATGTCGCCTCACGCTTTTCGAGTTCCTTTTTCAAGGCCGCTTCATGCACTTCGAGCTCCTTCTTCTCGAACATTAGCAACATGATCAACTCTTTCTTAGTCTGCGCGTCCTTTTTCAGTTGGTTATTATCGTTGCGGGCTAAGTTCAGCTTGGTGTGGGCCTTGCAGGAAGACTCCTCGGCTGCGAGGGCCCGCTTCAAGTTCACCTCGGACTGCTAAGTCAAGGTGTGGATGGCAGAATTCACCTGCCAAGAGAAGGAAACAAGCGTCAACATATAAAAAGCGAAGTACAAGATAGATCGAAGAAGACAAGCTCGAAAACTTACTACCATGCAGTGAGTAGCCGCTCGGGCTCTGAGTTGAGCAATCGACAGTTCGGCCTAGCTAGCAACCTCCTCGGCATACACAGCACCTTTGCTCTTCAGGAGGCTGAATTTCGGAGTCAAAATGCTCTGAGCTGCATCGTCGCTGCCTGAAAAAGCGGCAGCCACCGGGGCGGGTTCCGAAGACATAGCCTCCTCGGGTGCACGGGGTGGGGAGAGCTTGCCTGATTCCTCCTCGACCAAGTCTATCACAGGAGGTTTCTCGGCGGTTGATGGCTGCTCGGGCTCTGGGATGACTGCCGACGGGGACTCAACGCGAGCTCTTTCTGAAGCTCGCTTCTTCTTCCCCTTCTTCATACTCCTGAAGAGTTCGATCACGGGGATGTCCATGATAGCTGCAACAAAGATGAACTGTCAAAAAGAGTGCCGGAATAAAACAAAGAAAATGCAACAAACAGCGACTTACCAGGACTTAGACCGGCCTGCACGAGCTTCTCCTCAGTCACAAAGTCTACAAACTTCAAGCCGAGCTCCGCCCAAGATCGGAGCGCCTCCCTTGTCTTCAGGTCCAATTGGACACCGGGGTCCTAGATGGCTGTGCTCCGTCGGGAAAGGAAAGGCCACCCTTTAGTTTTGCATACCACAAAATAACGCCTTTTCCAGGTCGGGACCTTGTTCGGGAGCTCGTGCACGAGTTTGAAGCCGAGACGAGGTGATAGGTTATAAGTTCGCCTGTGCTCGGGCAGAACACATGACGAGTTCTTTTTAATGGAAAGAATAGAGGAAAAGATGTCGAGGTCAAGAGGAAGGTTGTCGTCATGGAAAAGGGAGATGGTTCCTACTACGTTACGGATGGAGTTCAGGTCCAACTGATCTATGGTGATGTTGAACAACTTTATGACTTCGACTATCAAAGGGTGAAATGGAAGACGAAGACCAACTACGAGGTATTCCTCGAAAATCACGATCTCATCGTGACCGTGCTCCCAAGGGGAATTACCTAAGGGGATACTGTAAACGAGGTCGTTGGAAGTCTGTACCAGGCTACTAGGGATAGGAGCCTGTCTGCCGTCATTGTCGACGGGCCAAAGTTATCTGGTTGCCGACCTCGATGTGAAGTGGAAGCCAGGTCACTAGAGGCCTCTCGCTCCCCCCTGGGTGAGTCCACCTCAGGAGGACCACGGACCACATCCTGACCCGAAGTAACCTCCCCGGTAGGACGAAGATCTGTGGCCTGAGTCGAGGTACCCACCTCGGCTCTAGTGGATTCACCGCTCCCATTTAAAAGGCTATTAAAACTAAAGCTAGACATAATGGAAAGACGCGGAATCGAAAAGGAGAGCTAGGGAAGACTCACCAAAAGAAAGATCGGAGAAAGGAAGACGACCTCGAAACAACACCGAACTGAAGAGACACTGAACTGAAGGATTTGAGCACAACCTCAGATTGAAGATTAACGGCTTTGTGGGGAAGAAAATGAGTCCCTTACCCCCTATTTATAGCCGGTGTGCTCGAGAATTAACAATCGAGATCTTCATGATCTAACAACTCCTAGGAAAATCGGTTGCACGACCCCCGAAGTTGAAATCGGTTTAGCGCATGTTTTGACGTCTGCGGAGTTTTTAAAACGGCTTGACGTCTGCGCGTACACCTGACGCGACCTAGGTTATTCCTGGTTGAGCCGAGCGGCCAAATTGGTCCAACCAATGATTCGCTTGTCAAACCGCCTAGACCTCGTGCCAAATCCACCTGGACTCGTCATGAACTCCACTCTCCGGGTTGAGACCCCTGGCTCGGGGAGTGGGGGGCAATTGATGAAGGATGATTTGGCCCGACCTAGTGAAAAGGAGACACGTGGACACAACCTGACCAAGAAATGATAGCTCAGCCTGACAAGATTAGTTCGCAACAATTGAGCTCGGGTATTCAGTTACCTCGGCACAAGGGCCACCTCGGCACAGGGTCATCTCGGTGCAGGATCACCTCGGTGTATAGTCACCTCGGCATCGAGGCACCTTGGCACTTAATCTAGTTCGGAACTAAAAGACTAAAGTATCAGCTCAGGGTTACCGATCTGTACCACCACATTACGATCCCGGAAGTCTCTCCAACAAACTCCAAACCTCATGGGATCACGCTGCGTAACGGCAAGCTGTTCTTCTCCTCGCTCCCCGCTCGGATCGGGCAGAATTGAAAATCTTTATTAACTGATAATGTTACCCCCCAATTAAAGCGAAAATGGATCCCATTAGGATGAAGATCCCGGAACCGATCCGCAAAACCCGTGAGGACTCAACTATATAAAGGCACCAACCCCAATGACACAAAGTACGCGTGATTTCTCTACTCTCTAGCTCTCTAGCTCTCTAATCTCTCAAAGCTTTTTAGCTCGCATCAGTTTACTAACTTAAGCATCAGAGCGACCTCACCAGGTTAGCCACCCCGAGTTCTCTGATCCTTTTTTGGAGATTCACCTTGCACGCTGCTTGATAGGAAGCCAGATCATCCTCCAGCAAGGAGTAGTCAGATCGCGCAACATCACTAACCATGGATATATATTAATATTTTATATTTTAAATATAATTTTTAATATGGAAAAGTGGGAATTTTCCCATATTTCTTAGTCTAAAATGTTTCATATCATAAATCTATTTTTTAAATTTATTATTTAATAATTGTACTGTAATTTTTAAAATTAAATTAAATTTTTAAGTTTAAATCTTTTGAACAGACTAACCAAACTAAAAAATCGACCTAAACTGATACAACTTGAGTGGGTCGATTTTCACAAAAGGTTAGTCAGTTTTGATTGATCAACTCCCTAACTTGACCAGGTCAATTTGGTTTGCCAAATAGCTAATGACCAAATTGAACCAACTCATGAACATTCATAATTTCGGCTAAATTAATAGTCTTATCTTCGATAAAAAATAATAGTTTAATCTCCAATAATTATTGAAATTTTATAGCAAAAATAAACAATTATTGAAAATATATTGATAATGAAACATACAATAATTATAGAAATTACAAAAATACAATAAGTACTAAAAATATATTAGCTTAGTCAATAAATAGTATAATCTCAAATAATAGTTTAATCTCTATTTAACATTAATCAATAACTTATAAAAAAAATACAATAAATACAATAAATTAAATTTAAAAATTTCAATAATAGTAATTTAATCTCCAATAATTATTGAAAATTTTCTATTAAATAACAAAACAAAATAAATTTAAACATAATCTTTAAAATACATTTATCACAAAAGACAATAAATATTAATTTTAGTATATATAATTACATAATAAATACAGATTAAGAGTTTAAAGTTATTATTAATAGATATTATTTTTTGAAAGTTATTTTCTGGAATTATTTCTTGATATAAGTGAAGTTAATTATTTACAATATTATGTAAATATATTAAATTATTATTAATTTCAACATTATGTTATAATTATTTTTCTATCTTTTAGATTTTCTTTTTAAATTTATTACATAATTTCTTTATTTTAACTATTTAAAATCTAGTTATGTTAAATATTTTGTTATTTAAAATATTTAGTTATTTAAATACTTAAAATATTAATTATTTATTAAATTTAATTATCCATACAATCATAATTTATACTATTATTACATAGTTTCATTATTAATTTTGTAATATATAAAATTATTATTAATTTAAATATTAATTTATAAATATTTTTCTACTTTGAAGAAATTTTTTAAATTTATTACATAATTTCATTATTTTAACTATTTAAAATATAGTTATGATAAATATTTAGTTATATAAATATTTAAATAATTTATAAAATATTTACATAATTTTAATTTTATTTGTTTAAAGCTATTATATATTATTAAATATTTGAAAAACATTTAAATTGATAATTAGTAAAAAAAGTAATTTAAATTTTTAGTACATAATTTCGTGATATATTTTGTAAAAATATAATTTTTTGGTGTTTTTAGTAAATATTTTTAGTTATTAAATAATTTTGTTAGAATATTTAAATAGTTCTTCTTTTTTTAATCCGAACTTTCTTTAGATAGATATAGATAAAAGGTAGGGGAGATGATAAATAGGAATTAGAGATAGTTTAAGCGATAAATTCCCTACTAAGTTAGAGATAAATTTGGTGATAAATTGGAATTAGAGATAATTTAGAAGATAAATACGAATTAGAGATAATTTTGGAGAAATTGAGGGATAGTGGGGGAGGTAGTTTAGGAGAAATTGTAGGAGAAAAGATTATTTAGGTTATTGGGAAAGTGAATCTCATTGGTTGTTTAAATAATGACATGGAATTAAAAAATGAAAATTTCAAAAAAAGGAGAAAATAGACAAATAGCTTCTCTCAAAGGAGAGACATGCTGACATGGACATACCAGTTTTAATATATATATATATATAGAATTCGTAAAAATATTAAATTATTATTAATTTGAATATTATATTTTTTATTTTATTGCACAATTTCTTTATTTTAACTATTTAAAAAATAGTTATGTTAAATATTTTGTTATTTAAAACACTTGGTTATTTAAATATTTAAATAATATATAAAATATTTAAAAATACACATTAGTTGAATTTAAGATATTTAGTTATTTTAATATCAAAATAATATTTTATTTTTTTAATGTTAGATTATATTATTTGAATATCATTTAATTTGAATAATCTGAAAAATCATAATTTATAGTTAGTACATAATTTCGTGATGACTTTTGTAAAAATATAAAATTATTAATACTATAAATATTATTAAATTTATTAGAATTGTTTTTTGTGTTTTTAATAATTATTTTAAAGCATATACTATTATTACATAATTTCATTATTAATTTTGTAAAAATATTAAATTATTATTAATTTGAATATTATGTTATGATTTTATTTTATTTTATTTCATAATTTTGTTAAATATTTAGTTATGTAAATATTTAAATAATATTTAAATTATTTAAAAAATACTCATTATTTGAATTTCAGGTATTTAGTTATTAAAATAATTAAATAATTAAATATTTTCTATATAATTATTTAGCTATTTTTAGTATTTTATTATTTAAGATATTTAGTTATTTGAATAACATTTAATTTGAATAATCTGGAAGAATCATAATTTATATTATTAGTATATAATTTCGTGATGAATTTTGTGGAAATATAAACTATTAATAATATGAATATTATTAAATATATTATAATTATTTTGTGTTTTTAATAATTATTTGAAAGTTATTATATAGTTTATTTAAATATTTAAATAATTTTAAAATTTTAATTTGAACTTTTTTAGATAGATATAGATAAAAAGTGTTAAAGAGGATAAGTAGGAATTAGCGATAATCTGGAGAGAAATTCTCTAGTAAATTATAGATAAGTTAGAAGATAAATGGGAATTGGAGATGATTTAGGATAAAGTGGGGGAGGTTGTAGTTTAGGATAAATTTTAGGAGAAGAGATTGTTGGGCAATGGGAACATCTCATTGGTTTAAATTAGTCAATTACTCCAAGACAAATTTAAATTTAAATTTGAATTTTAGCGCCTAATTCAAATTCTCTCATTAATTCGTTTAATTAATGATCTCGTCTCATTAAGCCACACATTTGTTTGCTATCATTATATGTATTTTTTATTTTAAATAAATTTTCACTTTTCTTACTGAGTGACAAGTGTTTATTAATAAATGCTAGAATTAATTATTAAAATTTATATACTAATACTATTAAGATTAATTATAATATTGTATTTTTTGAACATTGACATTAACATTTTTGTTTTTTGTTTCTTTTACATTTTAGTTATTCCATCATTTTTAAACGGTTACTAATTGTGTCCCAATATGCCATACTTTATATAAACCATTAAATTATAGTTTTTTACATTTAAATGACTTATTTATAATCATATAAAATTTGTAAATATAGTTAGTAATATATTTTTTTAAGATTTATTTGAATTTTCTACCATATTTATGCGTATCTTAATTTTTCGTTCATATCCATATGTATCCAAAGAGTATCCCGGTACGCCTCTTAAAATAGTCTTTCTGATACACCTTGCGTTTTCGATACTTTGAACCTTGATTCAGTCTTATTTAAAGAAAAAAAAAGAGAAAACGGTGTATATTTTAATCATGATCGGGAATCGATACATACAATGCCCATATTTGATATATTTTTAAGAAAGTTAACCTATATTGGTTATTATATAAAAGGTCTTACTTTTATTGATATTAGGGATGAAAAGTTACCTTTACCGGATATAATCTCTCTCTCTCTCTCTTCCCAATTTTTGGTTGCATCTTTTTCATAGCGTATTGATCGATACATCCCAATACACCCCCGATATGGTGGAAAAAAGACGATACAATCAATTTT
Source organism: Nelumbo nucifera (assembly GCF_000365185.1). The sequence goes on along the minus strand of NW_010729088.1, from coordinate 5,636,413 downwards.
TCACCATATCTCATATCGGACTTTTAAAGATACAATACAATATGGCGTATCGTATCAAAACTTAAAACCTTCCCAAGAGTACTTCAATGTTATTTAGAAAAGTAATCAAATCATAATGCATTCAAATAAACAAGGAAAAGGCTAATTTGGAGATATAAAAAAATTAAATAGCTGAATGAGAATTTTTTCTAAGTTAATTGACAAAACACTAATGGAGGGGGCATTTGTCGCAAAGTAAAAGTTAAGGGGGTATTTGTCACTAACCCCATGGTACAAGGGTCTTTGTAATTTACCCAAAAAATGGTGAGTTCTAAATTGGCATATTTACTTTAGGTCCGACTATGATACCAAAAAAAAATCAAACAACCGGTATCATAAACATGGTAACCAATCAATCAGGTGGCATTCATCAAAACTTACGGGAGGGTTTTGATTGGTCAAAGCTAGACCTGGCAATCGGGTTGGGTGGGTTGGGTTCGGGTCGGGTCAATGTATTTCAGGTTGATTTCGGGTTGGGTTGTTAAATGCTAGACCCTAACCCTAAATGTTCGGGTTAGGGTTGACCCATGGGTCAATTCGGGTCATCTCAAAAAATAATTGAAATATAAAAAAATAAAGAAAAATGTCAAAATTAAAAGAATTAACCTTAAAATTCTAAATATAAAATAAAAACTTGAACATTTAACAATTTAAAGAGTAAACAATAAAAAGTAAAGACTAAATAGAAAAAATTAAAGAGTGGAAACTTCTAACAATGCATAAATAAATCCCAATTAGACTTGACAATCGGGTCAGCGGGTTGACCCATGACCCAACCCAACCTAACCCAGTTTCTTTTGGGTCGGGTCGGGTGATTTTCACATTTGGGTTGCTAAATATGAGACTCTAACCCTATTTTTTTGGGTTGGGTTGGGTCAGGTTCGCACGTTGGGTCAACTTTTTGCCAGGTCTAGTCAAAGCTCTTCCAATATTGTGTCTTTCCAGAAGTACAGATTTTTCCCAAATTCATACTTTTCGATACATCAGATTTTCACTCTGTGTTGTTGAGACACCAAGCTTTATGCCACTTTGAAAAAACAATTGAGAATTACACTTGAATGATACACCCCTGGAATACATTGTTGGGGGAAAATGAGCTTAGAACAGTAAATGACTAGCAAATAACTGCCAACACTAGGTGATATCCCCATGTGGTCATTCCCCTGGAAATGGTTGTGAATATGATCAATGGTAAATGTACAGTGTCATAAAGGCAGGGCCTATGATCATCACACAGTCATCTTCTTCTTTGGCCCCACCAATCTGGGATTTTCAACCTTTTGATTCTATGCTCTGTGAGCTTGGCCCCAGGAAGCTTGTGCCTGACCTGTCTCCATAACATGTCAACAGCATCTTCCCTCTTTGGGGGGTACTGGAACTCATAGTGATGGGAGATGTTCTTCAGCCTCATCCACATCTTAAACCATCTCTCTTTTGGGACTTGACGGAGCTGCTGGACCATGTAACCAGGTTCTAGTGCCTCTTGATAAGAGAAGAAAATAGAGAATTCGGTGTAATCAAGCTCATCTTCATAAGGAAGTTCAATCCGGTCACTTACAATGACAGGGACACAGTGGCTTACAATAGCATCGAAGAGACGGCAAGAGGAAGGAGTATCTCCTGCAGGGTGCAGACAAAACTTTGATGAACGCATCCCTTCTGAGGCCTGTTAAACAGAACGGAAGAGAATGAGAGGCAGGAAAAATATAAGCTTGAGATGTGTAAACAAAATGAAGAATATAAATAATATATATCTCTGTGTGCAATGAGGCATGATGCAGAGGTTCAAACCAATTTCAATTAGTCAGATTAGGCTTATGACCACAAAGGCTATAAATCCACTATACAGTACTATAAGTGTGTGTGTGTGTGTGTTTAATTTCTACTAAATAAATCTGTTACCATAATCTAAAAAGAGACTGTAAACTTCAAATGATCATAAAGGATTAGAAACACTGCAAATTATAAAGTCAGCTTAAAAAGAATGTTTCCAAGGTCTCCTAATAAGAAACAGTATCTACAATATAGATTGAAGAACACCCCAGTTGGAGGATGGATGACATATCCCTGAGAACTCCATAGACAACATAACATTTATATCACCACTTACTGCTTTTATGTTTTCTCCTGATGCAAAGCTACTTTGATAGTGTACATCATTATAACCAACTAGTATCTTTGCTAGTTTTGCCCGAACAATTCCTTCCTGCAATATTAAAAGATAAACAATTATTCTCTAAAAAGATAAAGGTTGAAGTAATAACATCAGATGGATGTCACATACATATATAAGCAAACATCTTTCAATAAATCAGTTAAACATACATCTTTTCTGATTGTCCTCCCCTGGAAGAAGAGAAGTGTTGTACGAGATTCAAATGGATCTTGAGTGTCATCATCTTTAAAGGAGTCAACTACATGTACATATGGGGCCACAACATCTTTGCTCAGATTTGACATATTTTTCGGATACCGCCCAAAATCTGCAACAATAAGAATAGATGCATTCACCTGATTCCGAAGAAACCTAAAAGCATTTGGGTGATGCATGGGAATTACATGGTCTCGTCCGCCAGACCTTTGCCAATACTTGGATTTCCTCAGGAACTCCAGCAAGTCAATCTAAAATCACAAGCAAGCTTCATTTTGATCCAAAATAAAACCAGAGAAATGATTTGGAAGCATTTCAAAGTATTTGTTAATCCAACAAGTGATATACCCATAGGAGATTAGAGAAAGAACATAACCATGCTGTATAGATTCCTTTAATTTGATTAGTATTGATGACCAAGAGGCTATATTTTATCATGCTATGTCAACCACAATTGACCCAGATGGCTTGAGTCATATTACCAACAGCCTCTGGGGGCTATGCCAAAAAGGTGCTTAACACTTTGCTGATGGTGGATGGAAGATTACAAGGTTTAGTTTTTATCAGTGCATGAAATTAAAGACTACAATCCAGGAAGAAATTTCTAGATACCATAGAGAACCATGTGGAGTAACAAGACTGTTGTTCTCTTTCTTACTTTGCTGACCTACAGATCGAATGCCATAATGTGATTAACCAATGTAATTTCATACTGAAGAATGATGAGCTCATTGGACGATTCCATTAAATATAGATACACTCTAATAAACCCAGATGCCACGATTTGAACTTTACTGCCATCTAACTCCACCAGAAGAACACCCATAGGAAATTTAAAAGTTTTCAGCATTTCAAGATTATTCTGCCGTTCGAAAGGAAAGGAAACCACAATCTCACTAAGAAATATTTACTATATCAGTCAGATCATGTCAAACCTACAGCTGCATGTATTTACTGCATAGCACTGAAATCATCTTATGATTCATAGTTGACACAAACAAGACAAAACACACTTTTCCAACTTAACCGAAAGTTCCACATCCAAATACAAACAATCCTCAAAAAAAAAAAAAAAAAACACCAAACTACCGCATAGGAAGAACATTACCTGAAGTTGCCGATCAATCTCCGTATCGGGATCAGTCATGTTGTGCCCGTGTGTGTTGAAACTTGTTGACGAGAAGAAGGGCACGAAGAAGGCATCCGCAGAGTCGGGATCCAAAACCCTAACCGCTTCTCTGGTACCCTGGTCATCTACTCCCTCGTAGAGAAGCGAGGCCATCATCCAGTATTCAACACTATGCTGCTTCCTAAGGCCGGAATTCGTCGGCCAGGAAGGCAAATTATGGGCATTAACGGGCGTATCACCCGAGCTCCGGCGGTCGAGCATGCCAACATTGAATCGACGGGGGAGATCGTACATGAAGACTCGTAGAGGAGGGGGTCCAATGTGGCAAGAAGAGGGTTGCCCATACGGAGATGGGTATAGAGGGAAGGAGTAGGATCTGAAATCGACGGTTCCGAAGAAGAGAAAAAAAGAGATGAGAAGGAACAGGAAGAATATAAGGGTAAGGATAGCCTTTCCCGGCATTTCTCAGATCAGTGTGTGATTGTGATTGTGATTCCCGGTGTGTGCGTGTGTGTGAGTTTCTATTAACTTAATTTGCTCGGTTCTTGTATTGTCTCCAATCTTATTCGTTAACGGTTCTGGTGTAGTGTAGTGCTGTTTGAAGAAGAAAAACGTTCTGGACCTCTGGTTACGAAGCGGAAGCCATGACGATAGGGCGGACTTGCGGAGGCCTCGTAGCAATTAGCCAATTGGCAAAATGGTTCAATTCAAAATTTCAAATCCGGTTCATGATCATTGGATTGGATCCATTTAACAATAACGTCGAATTTGGATATATTATTACTTGATGTGATCTGGTAGAATCTAACTGCATGTAGTTAACATGATACATACCCATTTATGTGTGTATTTAGACATTTTTAGAATTTTAATTCAAAATTCCTTAAGATTAAAAGTGACATTTAATTAAGATTTTTATTGGATTGGATTTGGATAATACCCATAACCGTATTTGACTGACCCATTCCTTTGTAAGTCTAGCTAATTGGGAAGAGGGGAGATTGCTTTACAAAAAGGGAAAATTCCCCATTACTACCTTGTAATTTGGGTCTAGTGCCACCTTGGTTCCCAAATTTTAAAATGCGATAATTAAGAATTCGAATTTTTAAAACGAGTCAATTTAGTATTAAGTAGCATTTGAAAAAAAAACATAAATGCCCTTTGAGTGCCATCTAATTTTCTTTATCAACCAACCAAACATTGACAAAAAATTAACAATCCCAAATCATTGCTTCTTCTATTCGAGAAAGTTGGGGTCACATTTTAGTGGGCATTCTGGACCCCAACTTTCTTGAATAAAAGAGACGAGGATTTGAGATTGTTAATTTTTTTTGACAATGTTTGGATGGTTGATAAAGAAAATTAAATGACACTCGAAGGGCATTTGTGTTTTTTCCAAAGGCATTTAACGGCTAATTAACACCTAATTAATGATAGGTACTGGATTGACACATTTTGAAAGTTTGGATATTCAATTGTCGCATTTTAAAGTTCAGGGACCAAAATGACACTAGGCCCAAAGTATAGGGTACTAATAAGGAAATTTCCCATACAAAAATTACTCTTGCACATTTTGTAAGGGTAATCAGCTTGGTTCATGTTCTTTATTGTTTTAAACCTGTTTGTTAAAATAACTCATGCTTTAAATTTAAATTTTTGAACCACTTTTGTTAATCTTATCTTCTCGCACGATATCGGATCAATTAGAAAACTAAAAATAATTAATTGATCATCAAAGTTATTAAATTTTCCTAATTTAAAACAAAAAACAATACATTTTTAAATCATATTTTAATTCATTTACCATTTCCCATGTTTATAAAATATCATTTTTCAACATCTAAAATATGCATTTCTTAATCATTTGAAATTTATATTTAGGGTCCATTTGGTTCAGAGTTGAAATTAAAATCGGAATCAGAATTGAAATCTTTTGGAATCAAAATCGGAATGGTCTATACCCCCACCTATTTGGTTCAGATAGGAATCAGAATTAGAATCAAATGGAATGGATTCTCATTCCCAAGAGATAGAGAGGGAATGATCATTCCCTCAAATTTAAGAATGCTATTCCACCAAGAATGGCAATTGAATTCTAATTCTGCCGAACCAAATACAATTGGACCATTTTGATTCCGGTTCCAAACTCTATTATCAAGAACCAAATAGACCCTTAGTATTGTTGATATATTTTTGGGATTTATTTAAAGTCCTAAATATACTTAATCCTCCCACGTATCCATGGGTTTTATAACCATCTTAAAATTGCATTTTCCAATATTTTTTGTGATACCAATGCTATGAACTTTATCATTAACTTGGATGAATAGTAAATCATGATTAAAATTCTCTAATTGGTGCATATACGCAGTCACAAACACATACACACATAGCTGCATATACGCAGGTAACACAGCCAAGGAAGCAATTATCAGTTTGGAAGAACAAATAGCTGAAGCTGAGAGCAAGAGAAAGCTTCATGAGTAATGATTGTGAGAGTAGCTCAACCATACCAGCTGTCTCCAATAGCCACTTGGCCAACTTCCAGCTCTGCAAGTGTCCTTTCCAAGTCCATGGAGAGTGGCTAATCACATTCTCAAGCTCCGGACACTAAATACATTATTACATCGTATCATTACATATATGTATAGGAATGTAAATAGATCGGATCGGATTTGAATTAGGGTATATTCAAATTTGATTTGATACTTTTTTTCGCAGATTCGATATGATTGGAATATTCAATCGGATTTGATAGGCAAGAATCTGAATTTGAATCCAATAGGGAAGTTAGATCTTTGGATCTGATTCAATCCGATTTGTTTTCAAGAAAAACAAAAAAATACAAGTATATTTTTAATTATTTTCATCATATATATATATACATGTTTTTTATAAAAAATAAATAATATAACAAATTTACAAAAATACCATATAAATAATTTATTTATTTATACATAAATAACATATATATATATATATGTATATGATATATATTTGTATAAATAAATATATAACATATATCGGATCGGATCTTCTTAGATCGGATAGGGGTGATTTGAACAGGATGATCTGAATTTGACATAGTAGGGGTGTCCATGAAAAACCGAAAAAACCAAAAAATTGAACCGAATCGCAAAATGCGGTTAACCGAATTTATTGGTTCGATTTTGACTTGGTATTTTTAAAAAATCGAAGGACCGGTTCAGTTTTTGGTTAACCTACAAAAAATCAGTAGTTAATCGAACCGACCGGTATATATATTTATATGTATATTTTATATATATCTTTAATATATGCCACATATTTTCTATATATTATATATAAATATATATTCATTATATATATAAATATATACACACACATATTATATTTATAATAATCTATTTATAAATATATTATATATTTTTACAATATTTATAATATATTATATATCATTTATTGTTTATAATATAATATTATACATATATTTATATAATATATTATAAATATAAAAAACCAAAAAACCAAAGAACGAACTGGTCAAAAACCAAAACCAATCTACCGGTTAACCGGTGGTACCGATTTCAATTTGGAGAAATGAAAAAACTGATGGTATCAGTTCAATTTACAAAAATTGCCTATGGTTCGATTAATCAATAGACACCCCTACCAAAGAGGATTGGATCGGATTCATTTGCACCCCTATCTCTTTATAGATCGGTCACATGATATTTGAAAGCTTGCTTAAAAATACAAACAAAACAATATATACCTTGCTTAATGGGTAGTGAAAGATATGCGTTATTGGAACAGCTCTGGGATATATCCATATGGAGTCTTATATATATATACGAACTGGGAAATAAATGGCCAAATACTAGATTGTTTTCATTCTTCACTGTTCTTTCCTTTCTCCTTTTTGGGGGTTTGAACTAGCAACACAGATGTAGAATGGGACCGTGTGGAATCTTGGAAATTTGATCGTGGCAAATTATATAACTATTTGGGACCATAGGTTCAATACCTCATTCGCTTTTTGGGATGCCTTATTTGTTTAATCTATACAAAGACAAATTAACTATTAGTCTATTACCAACTGAAAACTAGTAATGATATATGTTGACTCATAATAGCAATTATAACAGAACTGTAATAAGAACAGCTAACCGTTACCTTTTTATCTTTTTTGATCAGTAGTTATGACAATAAATTGTCTGAAGTAAATACAAGCCACAATGTTTTATGACCATTATTAGATATTGTGTGGTATTGGAGGAAGATAAGGTTCACGAGGTCAGAGAAGATGAACAGTACTGCCGCTTGTTCCGTTCGAACAGGAAGAAAAACAGTGTTTACCGCCAGTCTTCTGGGTTGGGTTCGAAGGAAGGGGATGAGCTACAGTCCTTGAAGCCTTCTCCCTCGTGGGATTATGAGAAGAAGAGTGGGGTGTGAAGTAACTGCCGCCCCGCCTATCGGTCGCTGCTCTGTTTCGGTCCAGAGGAGGAAGAAGAGTCCAGACCTGCCGCTGCTACAACGAAGAAATCAGGGACTGGGACTCAGAGTACATCAACGTCAGTGTCGATAAGCTTTACCACCTTATAATGGCTGCCAGAAGGTGGCTCTGATATCATGAAAATTTTCGGAAGCCAAAGGTCCTGCTTTTCCATTGTTATCTTATGATATATATATACAAATTCGAAGGAGTTCTTGCTCCCCAAAACTTTCTAAAATCCAAAAGACTTCCTAATCCAAAAAGAAAAACAAAACTTCTAAATCTTAAATGTACAGGAAATATACAGAATACAGATCCGGGATCTCTTAGAACTCTCGCGAACCTTATCTTCGACCAATAACATTTAAGACATTATTATGGACGTTTTAAAACCTTGTTACTAACTATTAAAGGTAGAATTTTACTCAAAATATAGATCTATTAGAATAATTTTCATAACTAATGACTAATAAACTTAGAATTTGGTAAATGACTGACTCGAATGATGTATATTGAGTCAGTTGTATGCATTTATAATTGCTTGAGAATTACAACCGTAGTGATAAGTACAACAGGCAGTAGAGTTACAATACAAGTGAAAATCTTTTAAAATTCAAAGTAGAGATCATCTTTTTAACTTGTTATCCTTATCCTTGTGCATAGGTGTGTAAGCAGACTTGGACTGTGATACGGGAGCCTGGGCAACACGATCTTGAGCTGACTTATCAACTTGCCTAACATCCCCCCTCAAGGTGAGCGGGTGGGAGCACACGTTCAGCTTGGACCTTAGGAAGACAAACCGAGAGTGACCAAGACCTTTTGTACATATGTCAGCACGTTGAGTCGTTGATCAACTGAAGAGATGAATCGAACATCAAGTGATTTCCGGGCAACCTATTCACGCACAAAATGGAAATCAATCTCGATGTACTTAGTACGCTCATGGAAGACGGGATTAGCAGTGAGATAGGTGGCGCCTAAGTTGTCACACCAGAAAACTAGAGCTTGCTGGGGCTGATAACCCAGTTAATGGAGTAAGGAGACAAGCCATGAAAGTTCACGAGTGGCACTGGCTAGCGAGCGGTACTCTGCTTCAGTGCTTGAACAAGACAAAGTATGGTGCTGGCGAGACGACCATGACACCAAATTGGACCCAGGGTAGATGCAGTAACCACCGTGGGAGTGGCGATCACCTGGGCAGCCTGCTCAGTCTGAATAAGAGAATGCATGAAGCTGGTAATTGGTACAAGGTCGAATTAGTAAGTCATAGTTGATTGTATGCTTTAGGTAACGGAGAATCCGTTTGACAGCCAACTAGTGAGTCACCGTAGGAGAGTGCATAAAGCGACAAACAGTGTTGACAACATATGCCAAATCGGGCCTACTGAAGGCTAGATATTGGAGAGCTCTGACAGTACTCCTATATAGTGACGGATCTGGTAAAGGGTCTCCCTCGTGGCAAGAGAGTTTGCAACCAGCAGTAGTGGGAGACTGATACGGCTTAGCACCATCCATTGATGTCTTGAAGAGTAAGTCCTCTATGTACTTGCGTTGAGACAAGAAGAGTCCCTGAGAGCACCAAGTGGCTTCCACACCAAGAAAGTAATGTAAAGTACCTAAGTCTTTGAGAGCAAAAGACAGCTTCATAGAGTCAATGACATCTGAAATAGCAGAGGGGGATGAGCCCATTAACAATATATCATCAACATAAATGAGCATGAAGAGAATCTCAGTAGGAGTTCGTTTGATAAAGAGAGAAGAGTCTGCTTTAGATTCAAGAAAGCCCAATGTGAGAAGGTGGGTCTTAAGGTAGAGACTGCTCTTCAAGTGACAGACATGAGTGGGATATTTCTCATCAATGAACATCAAGTTGTTTGACCGGCCATTTTTGGGCTAGTGCCAAGCTGAGTACCAGGTGTATGGTAGATGGCTAAACTACAGGACTGAAAGTCTCAGAAAAGTCAAGTCCTTCCCGTTGGTGAAAGCCTTTGGCGACAAGGTGTGCCTTGTGCTGAGCCGTCAGGTCTATACTTGGTGCGAAAGACCCATTTACAACCAATAACATTCATTTCCGGTTGTCGCGGAGTTAAAACCCAGGTCCCATTTCTAATAAGAGCATTGTACTCATCACACATGGCAGTCCTCCATTCAGGGTAGTGTTGGGCTTGAGAGAAACAAGTGGGCTCTGGTGGACTGGCTAATGGATGCCTTGAGGCAGCAAATAATTTTGGTTTCAGGGACCCTATCTTGGAACGGGTCAGCATAGGATGACGAGACACAGAGGTATTCTCGTCAGTGAGAGTGGCTAGAAGCCAACTCATAAGTAATTGGTCTTGGATCTCCCAAGATTTGTGATTGGAACTGATCTCAGTTGAAGCAGAAGTATTCTCGTCTCCTTGAGTGTTGGTGGAGGATGAAGACCTTTGAGGACACGGTGTTGATCCGTCAATGTATCCAAGTATTTGATGGCTTCGAAGAACACATAGCCATTGAGATTTCCATGACAAGTAATTATTCCCATCTAATTTCACTGAAATCAGTTGGGAAATATTAACAACAGGGAGAGCTGTTGCAGTAGGATCAAAGATTGTGGTTTGTTGAGAGGCTGAAGCCATGGATAGAGATGGACGTAAGTCACTAGGCTCTGATACCATAATGAACTTAGAATTTAGTAAATGACTGACTCGAATGATGAATTTTGAGTCAATTGTATGTATTTATATATGCTTGAGAATTACACCTGTAGTGATAAGTACAACAGGAAGTAGAGTTACAATACAAGTGAAATTCTTTTAAAATTCAAAGTAGAGATTATCTTTTTAACTTGTTATCCTTATCCTTGTGCATAGATGTGTAACCAGACTTGGACTGTGATACGGGAGCCTGGCCAACACGATCTCGAGCTGACTTTATCAACTTGCCTAGCAATGACAACTAAAATAATAAAAAGTGATACAAAAAGGTAATAGAATAACCACATGGAAAATGTGGCCCACCACCAATGTTGATATCCGCCCCCTTTCCCACTTCAAGCCAGATATTCCCAGGCTGAAAAGTACCTGATGATTCAATTGCTTGCCACATGTCCAGTCCTTGCAACCGTACTCTTTGTTTTCATTCATTTTTAATGCATCCAGTAACTTATTTTGAGTTCTAACAGCGTTATTTAGAAGCGAGTTTTTAACTGCAAAAAGAAAATAAGTTCTTAAAATAAGGAATGCCACATACAGCCTTAGCCGAGACTTACAATTCCCCATTGCCACTTTGCCTGGGTGAGCCACGAAATGGAATTTTTGTCAGACTGCATTAACAAAATATATATATATATATATATCCTTCTCTGTTTAATTTATTGAGTTTACAGCCACTAAATTCACATATCCTACTGTTGTGAAGTTCTGTCCTCCCCCTTTCTCAACAACTTCCTGTATCCCAGATACATTTTGCTTTCATGGTTTTTAGTCTCTTCCTGTAGCTAGGCCAAAATCTGGAACAACATATGAACCTTAAACCAGAAAGAGAAAAACCTATTCTCCAAGTTCCATTGCAAGATCATGAAAATACTCAAGAATGTGATCATCACATAGAATATCATAACTGTGTAATAAGAACTACACTTCTTTTTGTATTAAGAACTGCACAAATTTGTATAATATATTGTTCACATAAAAAAACTTTGAAGCTTTTCATAAGAAAAAAGAGATATATTTTATCAACATAGATACATCATTCTTTCCGGTCTATCTACTAATTCTACCATGAGCATGGTAGTACAAGAAAATAATAAAGTAACAAGACAAGGAAATAATTTACCAAAAAAAAAGCAACATAAGTAAATAAAGGAGAAGCAATTTTGCAAAATGTGAAATCAAGGGGACAGGAACTCAAGCAGCAAACCGGAATTTGAATATGCTGCAAATTGCTAATAGAAAAACATGATATATGAGTTTCCATAAGCCAGAAGAAAATAAAAAAATCTCTAAGATCGCTTGATTTTCAATTACAATTAGTCTTGATGAAAGTGCAATACCACTTGATGCATGGCAGGGGTGTAAATGGATTGGTTTTGGATTGGATCCATCAAAATCAAAATCAATTGGGATGGATGGACAGACCAATAAGACATATTGAATTGAAACAGTTCAGACTTAAATGGTCCAAAGTCCAAACTTCAAAGTATTTTCCATCCGTAATAGATTTATATCAGATTGGGTTGAATTGCATCAATATCCTGTCCATTGATGATTGGTAGAAGATAAGAATACAGTGTCAATGGACCAGGTTAGAGTTGGAACCAATCCAAATAAAACCAATTTGAACAGATTGGACGGTTTAGACATTGAATTGGACTAGTCCAAAATGGTCCATAATTAATATTCATTGGATTGTATTGAACATGGTCCATCTGTAATGAATTCATACTGGACCAGACTAGGTTAGACGAAATCTGGTCCAATTGACACCCCTAATTAAGGGTTCAACTGTGATACCCGAAAAGCTTGTAACTGTTCAAGTCTAGTGGGTTCAGCTCACAAGGTATTATATTTCAGTCTATTGGAAAATACAGGGCATGTTTAAGTCAATTTGTAAGCATTCAAGAGGTATGTTTAAGTATTTTACCCTTTAATTTTTCTTTTTAACAATAAACAATTAGAACGATGCTGAAGGTGACAGCTGGCAAATGGCTAGCTACCGTGTGCGTAATATTTTATTGATGGTAGTAGAAAAAAAGGACCATCCATCCAACAATGGTTTCAGACTTTCAGCCTTACAGGCGGCCGGACATCCGGGGTTTTGAGACTTGAAAGGAGTGAACCCGATACAAATTGAGTCCGGTGTTGCCGCACTGCACAAGTGCGGGCAAGGGAAATACTCACTAAAGCTCACAAAAGGTGGAGAAATCAGATTTGTCCCACGCGCAGAATTTAATTTGTTTTGTTGTGGTTAAAACAGGCAAATAGAATACATACGTTGAGCCTTGAAAATGGCAAGTGTAGTAGTAAGTGTCTGTGGTCCATTGAAAATAGTACGTACTCAGTTTCTCTTTTAACGCAAAAAATAGACAGAATATTAATCCGTGGAGAAAGAAAAGAACTAAGAAGAGGCATGCAAATGCAAGCATGAAACTAGGCAAACGTTTCACTCCCCACGCGTGGGAGCCGGTCGGCAGAACCGAGAGACGTGATCCCAGCATGGTCGGTTGGTTCCTTTTTCTTTTCCATTAATTTGTGTCTGCACTCACTACGATGCTATATATGTTATTAATCCTTATCAACTGCTTGTTATATCGTTTCTGAAGGGTGTCGTGGATAATTATAAAGTGCCCCTTACTAGGGGAAGTGGCATAGACTCCCCCCTTAATTTTTATATTAGAGTTATATCAGTTTTAAAAAAGATTTTTCATTCAGTTGCTTAATTTTTTTTTTTAAATCTAAATTTTCCTTTTTCTTATTTATTTGAATAATTAATGATTAAATTGAATTTTTTAAATATAATATTGAAGACCTCTAGGTTGTTCTAATAGATTTTTTTTTTGGCATGAATTCAATATTCAAATGAAATGGTAAATGTTTCCTTTTTGATAGATGTAAGGTTTCTTTGGGTTTTTCTTGGTTTAGTGGAGAAAGAAGTGGATAACTTTTATATTTTAAGATGAAGAGAAACATTCATGCAAGTGAAATAATGAAACAATAATTTAACGAAACTTATTTTTCCATGTTAGTGAAATGATTCTTGTTATTTTAACTCTTTTCAATGGAAGAAAATGAAGATATTTAATTTGAAATAGATTATTATTGTTTAAGAGATAAAAGCTATCGAAAGAAAATAAAGAAAGTCCATGCATTCCATCATCTAACTTACTTAGCAGATAGGGGATATTTGTTACAAAGTGAAAATTTAAGTGTATTTATTGTAAATGAAAATCAGGAGTGTCTTTATCACCAACTTCATATTACAAAGGTTTTTATAATTTACCCATTTATTTTTCTTTTCATTAATTGGACCTACATAGAAGGCATTGAGGACTCACGGCCACGGAGGCCATTGTCTAAGCTTAGCTGACATTATTGCTTATTACTTTACACAATATATACAATGATCCCACACTAATTCATTGCATATATCCCAACCACATCATCAGCACTAATCTAATGATAACCCACCAACCTGTAAAATTAGAGCACTGACCGAACAAAAAGAGAATGGTTGCAGTTATAGTTTTGTAAAGGCATATATATACAAGCTGCTGGTTTTAAAGACGTGGCTAGTTTCATGGGGTTTATAAAGATAAAAGGCATCTCTTCTCTCCTCCTGCTGCTTGCTAAAAGTTGAACAAATTAAAGAATATGAATTTATCTTTACTGTGACTTTCACGTGATGACAAACCTTTTCATCTCTCTCTCTTTTATCTCTCCTAATTTCATAAAGAGCTTACAAACATCCAAATCCCATGCATCCTGCCATTATAGGTTAGTACAAATAAATATGCCATAAACAAGGACTGCCATCCACTCAATTGTCAATTTGCAACTCATACCCAATGTACTAGAGGGCCCCTCACATCTAAACCGACCCACATCATCTCCTCACCCCTTCTCTTTACTTTTATTCTTTCAAATTAGTTCGATTTATTATTATTATTTTTAATTCTAAAGAATTATACATCTGGGGATAGTCCACCCCCAAACCCATAAACCCCCAAGATTCAATCCCAAATCTTTGTTATAATCAATAGGAAACTTTACCAACCAATCAGTTGCTGATACTTTGCTTTTCCGACATTATTATTAACTAGCTATAGATTTAGCCTATTCAATGTATGGATCAAATAAAAATTTGGTAATAATTAAGAAGCTAAGAATTTTCTTCTTTGTTGATGAACAGTTAGAATTGAATGATCCATGGTTTAAACTTCTTCAAAGTATTGTTATGTGTGAAATGCAAAAATTGTTTTTCACGTTTCTAGCTAATGCACAATATTCTTTTTTCTATAAATAAGATGGTGGTGGGGGGTCTAATTATATAATCTAAAATATTATATGTGTATTTTGAATATAAATATACATACATACATATGTACCCCTGTAGATTTTGATGAATATCACTTAATTGGTTATCATTTTTATGATATCTTTTAATTGGTTACCCTTTTTCCCAAAATGCTGATTGCCAGATTCATTTTTTTTAAAGGCAATGGATAAATTCATTAATAATGCTCAAAAATTCAAATACAATCCATGAGATTATAAGCAACAAAAAAAAAAGGTAAACCCAAACGGATCGCAACAAATCCTGAGCACCGGGAGAAATTCTTGTAAGCGCTCTGCAAACTGTGCAAGAAGAAACGCCAATAAAGGAGGAGCGACCTCCAACCGAGTCAAAACTCCACAAGAAACTCCCAAAAACTGGCGAGCAAACTGACAAGAGGAGTTACCAATCAAACTGAAAACTGACCAGGAGGAGGTTACAAAGCCACGAGCCATGAACTGTAACTTCCAACCACGCCAAAAACTACAAAAGACAACATCATCTGTAACTGCCACCGAACACACCGAAGAACCGCCGACTACAAGATGTCTTCCAAAGAACGCTGGAGAACTGTAACGTCCATCCACAATGCCGGGGAACGGACAGTCCATTCACAACGCCGAAAAACTACAATTGTCATCTGAAAAGCCTGTGCCATCTAGGGCATTGGAGTACGAACTTAGCCATCTAGGATGCCAGAGAAACACAGAAGCGGAGAGAAAACTATTTTGGAGCACCATCTTGGCTATCCAGGACGTTGGAGCACGAAGTCAGCCATTCGGCACTATCTTCGGCATTTAGGACGTCAGAGCATGAACTCAGCCATCTAGCACTAGCTCGGTCATCTAGGATGTCAGAAAGCCCGTAGAAAGAAAGCAAACAAAGAAACACAAAGAAGATGGGAGAAACAGAGAAAGAAGGGGGTGATCCTCGAGAGATCTAGAGAAATCTCAAGAGAAACAGAGATCTCAAGAGAGAGAGGGGAAAAAACCCAAAAAGAGGGGAAAAACACAGACGAGGGGAAGCATAGATCGCAGGAGAGAGAGAGAGGGGAGAAAACACAAGGAGGGAAAAATAGAGAGAGGGGAAAAACATAGAACTGGGCAGAGAAACAAACAAAGAATGGAAATAAAAGCAACATTGAGAGATCTCGACAGTAAACCTCAGGGAGTTACCCCGAGCAATCCTCTAAACGGCAGAGTTTCCTTTTGGTTGAAGCAGTGGGGGCACGCTCTGTCGCGTCTCAAAAATGGATTTGCCAGATTCAATTTGCATCATCGTTGGAATAAACCAGTTAATGCACCACCAAAACAACCCTTGATTAGTAAAACACTGATTCAATTTATAATTAAAACACCATCGCCAACTTGATCGGTGCAAACACAGATACATGCCGTTCAGATAGGCGTAGTCCATAAAATAGTATTGGTGGTGGGAATGTATCGGATTGGATTGGGATCTGTGGATGGGTCGAAAGCTCCCATGCTTATGTATTGATGAGTTAGCCATAATTTGGTCCGATTAACTACTTCATTTCTCTAAGTAAGCTTCACTGGTTCTTAAACTACCCTTATGATTTATCGAATTGATTAAGTGTTCCCTTATTGTTTGAAAATTGACTAATGTTACCTCTATTGTTTCTGACAATTGAGTAATACTTCCCTTATCATCAGTGTCCCTTAATGGAAGGATTAAAAAGACTATTTTGCCCATCATTATTCTTTAAATTTTCAAAATGAAAAATTTGACACGTTTCTCAGTAGATTACTGAGGCTTATCTCCACTACTCTCTCTCTCTCTCTCTCTCTCTCTCTCTCTCGTTCCCTGCCTCCACTCTCCCCTGTTCCACCGCCCAAGCTACCTCTGAATGTATTCAGAGGAATCTCTGCCATGAATAGAGGAATCGATAGATAAAGATGTAGGAGAGAGAGAGAGAGAGAGAGAGTAAAAAATAAAAGAATGGTTGTATTACTTGACCTGTCGACCAGGCTGAGATAGATACAATATATATACACAAAGATGAAAGAATAAAATAGGAGCCTATGTACAAAGATTTTCTAATTAATTAATTCTTTCTAATTTAGTGGTTGCAAAATCTGTGTGAGAGCCTTTATTGGTAATTGGAGGAGATTTGTCATTGGCAGCTGCTAAATATCCTTTATTCTCAGTTGCTATTTTGAGAGCCTCCATTGGAAATTGCTAGTCTTGTGGAGTTACCTTTTGGAGGACTTTCTTTAATATGCCCCCTCAAGTGGAACGGGGTGGGAAGCACATGAAGTTTGGACCGGAGAAAATCAAAACGAATTGGAGCAAGAGGTCTGGTAAAGATATCGGCCAGCTGATCATCAGTAGAGAGATATCGGACATCTAGATTTTTATAGAGAATATGATCACGTAAGAAATGAAAGTCCACTTCGATGTGCTTGGTGCGAGTGTGAAACACTGGATGCACTGCCAGATATGTGGCACCAATATTATCACAATAAATTATAGGCAGAATAGTCTGAGGAACACCCAAATCCTGTAGTAGAGACTGAAGCCACAACAATTCTGTGGTGGAGTTAGTTAAGGAGCAAAATTCGGCTTCATTGCTAGAACGGGCAATGGTGGGCTATTTCTTTGCACTTTAAGAGATAAAAATGAGATCCAAGGAAAATACGATAACCACCAGTAGACCGGCGGTAATCAGGGCAACCACTCCAATCAACATCTGAAAAAAGCAACTAAATATCCAGGAGAATTGGATGCAAAAAATAGTCCATGTTCAATTGTTCCTTTGAGATAATGCAGAATGCATTTTACTGCCGTTCAATAATCACTGGTCGGATTCTGATGGAATTGACAAGCTTTGTTCACCGCAAAAGCCACATCTGGACGTGTAAGTGTAACATACTGCAGGGCCCCGACAACGCTGCGATACTGAGTAGAATCAAGAAGTGGGTCTCCCTGAAAGTTTGATAATCGAGACGTAGGAGCCATAGGCGTGGTCAAGGGTTTAGATCCTACCAAATTAGTTTTCTGTAGGAGATCCAAAATGTAACACCTCTGAGAAAGAAACAATGCAGTCTTGTCACGATGAGCTTCTACTCCAAGAAAATATTGTAGAGATCTAAGATCCTTAAGAGAGAAGCTCCGAGACAAATCCACAATTAGTTGAGAAACATTAGAAGTAGAAGAACCAATAACAATAATATCATTAACATAAACCAAAATATATAGAGAAATATTATTTTTGGTGTAGATGAAGAGAGAGGGATCACATTGAGAGCTTCTGAAGCCAAGATAATGAAGTCTTTGACTAAGGTGAGAAAACCAAGCCCAAGGCGCTTGACGAAGACCATATAGAGCCTTTTTAAGCTTGTAGACATAATCTAGACGTTTTTGATCCTCAAAACCCTGGGGCTGTTTCATATAAATATTTTCTTAAATAAATCCATTCAGGAAGGCATTGTGAACATCTAGCTACTTAATGTCCCACCCTTGTGTGGTGGCCAAAGATAAAATTGTACGAACAATGACTGGCTTAACAACAGGCCTGAAGGTATCAGTGAAGTCAACACCAGGAACTTGAGAGAAACCCTGAGCTACTAGTCTAGCTTTGTAGCGTTTAACAGAACCATCAGGTTTCCTCTTAATTTTGTACACCCACTTGGAGTCAACAACATTCATGGAAGGGTCATAAGGAACAAGCTGCCATGTACCATTCTGTATAAGTGCATGAATTTCATATGCCATAGCAATGTGCCAGTGTGCAGACTTGGATGCCTGAGAGTAGGAAGTTGGTTTTGCATCAATTGGACTACCATCTGCAAGTAGCCCTTCAGGTAAGGGATACCGTGTGATAGACTGCGCATGGTGGGAACTGATAGAATGGGTAGTCATAGAATGTTTCCATACAACCGGTGCAGGAACAGGTGTGGTGTTGAGAATATCCTGAATCAGCCGCAATCTTTGTCGTGGTTGAGCTGTCTGATTATCATCATGAGACAAAGACTCTTTAGTATTAGTGGAAGATGAACTTGCAGTTATACCTTGTTCAAGAGACAGAGAGTTAGGAGAAGAGATATCATCCTGCGCATTAGTGACTGAAGGAACAGGTAGCAGGTTGACTGGCACCGAATTCAGAGATTTAGAAAAATTTCTCTCTTGAGAGGGTCCCGGAAATTGTTTCTCATCAAAAACCACGTCTGGCAATAATTTCTTGTGAAGTAACTGGATTATAGCACTTGGACCCTTTATGAGAGGAACTATATCCAACAAAAATGCATTTAACAGATTTATAGTCCATCTTGTGCTTGTTATATGGCCGAATGAAAGGATAGCAAACACAACCAAAACTTCGCAATATAGAATAATTAGGTTTTTGACCAAACAACTTTTCATAAGGAGGGAGATTACCAAGTGTTGGAGTAGGCAACCGGTTAATAAGAAACACTGCAGTTTTTGTTGCTTCGACCCAGAAGGATTTGGGGAGAGAGGAGGATGCCAGTGGAGAGAGAGTGGACTCAATAATATGCCGATGTTTCCTTTTAATATTTCCGTTTTGCTCATGAGTATGAGGACAACTGACCCTGTGTGAAATTCTTTCACTATCCAAGAAGGGGGATAATTTTCGAAACTCTCCTCCCTAATCACTTTGAAAAATCTTAATTTTAGTGGAAAATAGATTTTCAACATGTCTCTTAAATTTAACAAAAGCATCAAACACATCTAATTTCCTTTTAAGAGGATAAATCCAAGAAAACTTAGAATAGGCATCTATAAACAAAACATAGTATTTATAGCCTTTTGTAGACAAAACTGGTACAGGTCCCCATACATCTGAATAAATTAATTCTAGAGGTTGAGAGACATTACTACAAGAAATTGGCAAATTTAAACGATGTGCTTTGCCTAATTGGCATGCCTCACAAACAAACTGCTCATTTACATGTCCTGAATAAGGTAAACCAAATTTAGAAATTACTAATTTAATTGTTTTTATTGATGCATGTCCTAGGCGATGGTGTCAATCCTGGAAAGAATCTCTTTCTCCAACAAGTGCTTCAACTGATTTTTCTCCTTCATTAATGGCTCCCGAGAACTAATAGAGTCCATCTCTACTAGGTTCTCTGAGTAGAACTCTCCACATACGATCCTTCAATAAAAAGAAATCTGGGTGAAACTTAAACATTAAATTATTATCTCTTATGAATTTTCTAGCAGAGATCAAATTCTTTGTCAAAGTAGGAACATGATAAAAAATTTTCAGATTAAACTGATAATGATCATAATTTAATGAAGAAGAGATAATACTCTTAATTGTCAAACCTTCACCATTACCAACTTTCACTTGGTCCGTACCAAAAAATTCAATATTGTTCTGTAAGTTATCAACATCTGGAGTCATGTGATGAGTTGCTCCATTATCAGGGTACCAAGCAGGGTCAAAATTAGATGTTGAGCCATTGTAGGAAGACATACCACTATGAAATGTAGCTACAAGATCTGGAGAAGTATGGTTCTGTTCTCCTTGGTACAAGAGGCCGTACTGTTTGTAGCACTTGAGTGCACCACGGCCAGGTTTGTTACATACCTGACAGATAATTGTATTACCTCTTCCTCGACCTTGTCCACGTCCAGACTGATTGCCATGCCCCCTGCCTCTGTCGTGGCCATAATTCCCTTTGTTATTCTAAAATTGAGAATTATTATTTCTATTCTTTCCATTGTTATTATTATTTGCGGCTATATTGGCATTGGCAGCTTCACTGAAAACATTATGCTGAACAATCCAAGATTCATGGCTAAGCAGTATAAACCAAGAACATCATTGATGCCTAACTGATTAGCATCAGTCCTATTAGTAATAGCAGTGATGAGAGATTCATATTCGCTACATAGTCCAGATAGGATGTAGAGAACAAGGTCTTCCTTAGCTATCGGTTCAGAAATAGCAAACATATTGTCTGTAATAGTTTTTGCTTTCTGAACATACTCGCTTATGGACAAATTGCCTTTCTTAAGATTTTGTAACTGCCGCCTTAGTTGTAGCATCCTAGATCGTGAGTGAGAAGAAAACAGTCTTTCTAGGGCACTCTAGACTTCGGCTGCAGTAGACAGTCCAACAACTTGGGCTAATACGCCCTTTGTCAGAGATGCAACAAGCCAAGTTAAAACAAGTTGGTCCAACTGTACCCATGAAGAATAGTTTGGGTTAAGAATTTTCTTACTACCATCATTGGGATTTGGAATTTCCTTTGGTGGTGCCTTGGCCGAACCATCAATTAAGCCCATCAGTTTGTAGGCCCTGAGAACTAGCAGAAGTTGAGCTCTCCATAGAAAAAAAATTTCTCCATTCAGCTTGATGGTGAGATACGGAGAAATGTTAGGAATAGAATTCATGGCTACTATAGTAGTCATGCTTTGAAGACCAAAAGAGTTGGAGCTCATAACTTCAAACGAATCAGCATTGTGAGATGCCATAGGCTCTGATACCAAGATAAAGATGTAGGAGAGAGAGAGAGTAAAAAATAAAAGAATGGTTGTATTACTTGACCTGTCGACTAGGCTAAAATAGATACAATATATATACACAAAGATGAAAGAATAAATAAAGAAACTAAGAATAGGAGCCTATGTACAAAGATATTCTAATTAATTAATTCTTTCTAGTTTAGTGGTTGCCAAATCTGTGTGAGAGCCTTAATATCGATGAATAAGGTCCAAAACACAAAACGTGTCGGTTTTCGACGAAGGAAAAAATGACGTTGATTACATGAAAGATAGTGTTGCCGATGAAGGACCGGTTGCAGGTGACGACAATTGCTGCATGATAAACATGTTGGTTCAATGCTTGGGTGAGGTGGAGAACCTCATCACCTCTAGTTCAACATTGTAATGGAGATCATGAACAGGGTATCAAGCAAGAGGTTAGGGACGATGGATGAACAATGTTTGATGAACTATGCCAAAATCTGATTTGGAAGGAGGTAGAAAATCTCACTACCTTAGATAATGAACTGAGTATCAGATTTATGAGAGATTGGGGACGCTGGATGAATAGTGTTCGATGATGAACAATGCTGAAATCAAAATTACAAATCAGTAGATAGGCATGGTGAGGCTTTGTTGTCACCGCCGCAAGGTTGAACTAGGAAGGAGAAAGAGAGAGAGAGAGATGGGAGAGCAGAACAATGTTCGCCGCAAGCTCTGTTCGGAACAGCTGCTCACGAATGTCCATCGACTCCACCGCCACCCCTTGTCCACCTCTATTCATGAATGTTCGTAAGGATCTGGCGCCAC
Organism: Nelumbo nucifera; assembly: GCF_000365185.1. The sequence goes on along the minus strand of NW_010729088.1, from coordinate 5,614,087 downwards.
ACCATTGGAACCGCTTGAAATACTATGCCGACCTCGCCTTAAAGCTCGCCAAGGATGGAAAGCTCGTTGATGATCGCCGAGACCGTTTTCGTTATTGGAACACCACATTGGCAGTTTGTTGCTTCATTAAGTGTGAAACTTGTATTTGTAGGGGTTCCAGGCTTTTTTTTTTTATGGTAAGAAACAACCTATCATTGAATTTTTCTATAGGGTCGATAAGCTAGGGCTTTGCGCATCGGCTTTGATCAACAATTCGGGAAGGAAACTTCTTGCACGAGAATGTTATAACAATCATGTGATGCATATTTGAATGGTTTATGACGGAAACTTAATGCTAAGGAAAGTATTAGTCAATTATCAGAAACAATAACGGTAGCGTTAATCAATTTTCAAACAATAAGGGTATATTTAGTCAATTAACTAAACCATAAGGGTAGTTTGAGAAATTTATCCTAGTTTCATTTATTAAACATTACTTAAAGGACACATTATATAGGTACCAGAGGAATAATAGCATGCTTGTTCTGTAAAACTCATATAATATCGATAATTTTGTATTGTATACCCGAATATAAAAACCTGACCCATTAACCATCCCCCTACTATACCCCAATCTAGAGATGTCAACAACCCACCAACTTTGCGTATAGATTGGGGGGGCAATTGGGCGGGTTGGGTTTGGTTTGGTTTGGGTTGAGCTTTAACCCAACCCATCTAACCTGCCAACCCATTAATGACCCAATTATATAAAATTAAATGGTTTGGGTTCAACCCAAACCCGTTTTAACCCAATCCAACCCACCCAAACCCATTAATCTTATATTTATAGACTTAAAAAAATCTCTCTCATAACAAATAAGTTGGTGATAGCTTGGTGGTAATTGTAGTTACTATTTGCACGAGTGGTGAAGGTTCAAATCACATTACATGCATGTAATTTTTATACAAGCGGCGAAGCCATTTGGCTATGTTCATATTTCGGGTTTGACCGAATCACTTAGGTTTAAATTGGTCAGACCAACTTGAACTATCTAATTGGATTATCTTCAAGTTAATCACATCAAGGGTGGTTGAACCGTTTAGATCCGGATCAATCCGGTTGGACCGAACTAGACCGGTTTAGTTAGTGGTGGATTGACATGGATCTGACCATACTAGGTTTGTGCACGGGTTTGGGACCAGACAGCTGGTCCAAATTGGGTCAATGTAAGTAAATCGGGTCGTTCCTGATTCAGGTTGGGCTGTGTGGACATTGGTTGGGTGGACGGTCCAGATTGGGCAAGCCACGCGGACACTGAATCACCCCACCCAAAACTGTTCTGGATTCGGATCGACCCGGATTGGCGCTTATCGGGTTAGGTCGGACCGTGGGAATACTGGTTGGACTGGACGATCCAAACTGGAAAGAGCAAGTGGTACTGAACCATCCTGCCCGAGGTCTATTTTGCATTCGGGTTGGCCCGGATCAGTATACGCTAGATCGGGTCAAACCGCGTTGAACTGGTTCAGGCTCGGGTCAAATTGATTTGGATTTATGTTGGGTGAAGTGTGTTGATTCAAGACAACTAAATTTAGTCAATAGTTAATAGAAAATTAATGCATTAATTATAAATTATTTAATTCAAATGAAGAAAATTAAAAAAAAGTCTGAGGAATTAATACTTATGTCTATAATGGTTAACCCAATGGTTATCCACAACCCAACCCATTTAAATGGGTGGGTTAGATACTCGGTGGGTTGAGTGGGTTCAACGGGTTGGGTGAAAAATTGCCACCCCTACGTATAGATGATAAGAATCAAGTAGAGACCAGATAAAATTTTCTATACCGATCCATGGAAATAAATGAAAATCCCAAGCGGCTCGTGGGCCAACTTTTTGCCAACTCAACACTCGAACACTGCTCAAACCCTAGACCATAGAACTTTGGTCACCCCTTAGGTTGTGTTCGGTTGCAATGCAAATAAATTTGCATTGATGTAAAACCATGGCAATGTAGATGATTCAAGTGTAAATTCTGACCTATTTTTGTTTCAAAGTTTAGCTTATTTTGTTTGATTGTAGTACAAATGAAGTAAATTAAGACATAAAGCATAATAAAGTAAAATCCTAAACAAAATTAAACAAGAAATTGTATTTTTTACATTTACACTTCCATGCATTTGTACTAGTGCAAATAAATTTGCACTGCAACCAAACACAACCTTTCGAACTACGATTGATCCAAAGAAAATAAAAGTAACTGTTTTAGAGATAGAAGAGATAGATATATTGTAAAGGAAGTTACATCATCTCATCCCATTTAAATGTGCACATAATCAATCAAGGGGATGTTTGGCATCATTGTCGTTTGCTGGAGCAATGGTGCCACATCAGTGCTACATCGGAAAAAACGGTGCTCCAGAAAACGGGCCTTTGTTTGGAACCGTTTTTTCATAAAAAACATTGCTCCAAGCCATGCCTCGGAAATCGGGAAGCCATGGCTTGGAGCAACGCCAAATTTGGCATTTCCTGGAGTTGCAGCTCCTTGCTACCAACAGGGCAGTGATGTGGTACTGGACAATGGGTACTGATGAAGGAAGATTTGGCCCGACCTCGTAATCACTCAACACGTGGCAAAGGCGAACAGCTCAGCACAACAGTGTGCCCAAGGCGCGAGCACCGAAGGGAGGAACCAGCAGTCTGAACTCCCTACTAGGAGCCCGAACTCCCTACTAGGAACCCGAACTCCCTACTAGGAACCCGAACTCCCTACTAAGAGCCCGAACTCCCTACAGGGAGCCCGAACTCTCCCTTAGGCCCCTAGCCTCACACAAGGCAATGACCCGAACTGGCCCGCCTCATGACAGTTCGGGACACTCCCCTCTCCGAACTTAAGACTTCACCTCGCTCACCACTCCAGCACTTCGCCTCTAGGATGCCGAACTCAACAAACGTACCATACCTGACACTGAGGAGGTCCGTATCCAAGGGTGGCGCACCTGACTGGCTTAGAATATGACGCTTGACAGCCGCACTTCAATGGCCACCTGCCACCGCCACCTTCCACCGTCATCGCCAATCGCAGAGACGGCTCCGACAAAGAGAGCAGTGGCGGTTCTGTCCAGCAGAGGGGACGACACCCGAACTGGCAAGGGCCCAGAGGTAACCATACCCGGCCTGACAGAAGCTTAGAAGTGAGTGCACGAGGTGGTTATAAAAGGCTCCCTACCCCCCAAGAACGAGGTATGTGAACTTTGCGCCATCGGGTTTTATCTTGCCTTTAAGAGAATTCTAACTTGAGCTTCGGAGCATTCATACCGGGTTCCCCCCGGAGCTTCCTCATCTTCTCTGTTTTAGGCTCCCTGTAGCTCCGCTCAGAGGCAAGGTCGTTGACAGCTAGGACCAGCCGGATGGTCCTAGTAGGCGGGTCAGGAACCTCGCCTGCAAGGTCAGCACCTCGGCACTCCAGGCCCGAGTTCCCGCTCATGGAGAACCGGTTCAGTGCCCTGGCAGCAGACTACCAATGTTCCGGGCCCATCGAGCTCAGCAGCGCAGAGGCCAGCAGCGCCAGTACCAGGCCACTCAACAACGAAGGCGCCGGCGAAGTCACCGAACTGCCACCCGTGTCCTGCCCGAACTCGGAGGTAAGGAAGAGACGAGCTCGGACGAAGTAAAAGCTGCCCTAATTCTCTCAGTTCCTTCCCCCCTCGCATTAGAACTCTTGGCAGTCCCCATGCCCAGAGACTTCAAGCTCCCACCATTGGACAAGTATGATGGGTCCTTTGACCCCAACGACCATGTCGATGCTTTCCAGTCCCATGCCAGTGAACCATGCATGTGCATGGCCTTCACCACCACCTTTAGGGGGGTGACCCGCACATGGTACAAGAACTTAGCCCCAGGGTCAATAAGAAGCTGGACCCAGTTCGTGCAGGTCTTTACCGCACACTTCATTTCCAGCAAGCGGTGCCCCAGAACTGAGGAAAGCATCTTCGGAGTAGTCCAGAGAGAAGGAGAATCCATCCGGGGCTACATCAAGCGGTTCAATGAAGCGTGCTTGCAGATACCACGATTAGACCCCGCAGTTTAGCTCGCGGTGGCCAAGAGAGGAGTAGCGCACATGGAGTTTAAATGGCACATGCTAGCCAGCCAGCCCGCGACCGTGGCCAAATTTCTCAAGCTTGCGGACAAGTTCATGAGAACAGAGGAAGAGATCAACCAAAGGACCGAAGGCAGGGTCGAGAAAAGGAAAAGAGAAGGTGAACCCTCTAACCCAGGTGATAGAAGAAACCCGGCCCGGGAGGCGAAGCTGAGCCAGCCGTCCCGAGCTCCATTAGTAGTTCGGACGGATTATATGCCGTTAAACACAAGGCGGACCAAGATCTTGATGACGATCAAGGATGCCCCATACGTTAAGTGGCCACCTCGCCTAAAGGGGAATCCAAATGAGAGAAATAAAAAATTGTACTGTAGTTTTCGTAGAGATCACGGTCATAGTACCGAATAGTGTAATAATCTTCGGGATGAGATAGAGGGACTCATCCGTCGCGGATACTTGAGAAATTTTGTACARCATAATAATAATAATAACAATAAGGCAGGTCGGCAAGGGGAGCACGGAAATGACACCCCCGAATCCAGCAGCAGACCAGCCGAAGCGTTGCAGCAACAGCCTCCGGAAGAGATGCCAGTTCGGGGAACCATCCATGTGATAGTGGGAGGTTCGGTGGTACCAGGGTGTATTTCGGCAGTAGCCCAGACGTCAGTTCACGAGGTAGCCTGAGAATAACAGAACCATCCAAAGAGGCCAAAGACAGAAGAACCAATCTTCTTCACGGAAGACGATGCGCGAGGTGTCCACTACCCCCACGATGATGCGCTCGTCATAAAACTAAGGATCAGTGACTTCGAAGTTAGGCGCGTAGTTGTGGATTCGGGTAGTTTGGCGGACATCCTCTTCAAGTCGGCATTTGACCAACTACAGTTGCGGAGAAGCGAGCTGAAGCCCGCAAGCACTCCTCTGGTGGGTTTCAGCGGAGAGGAAGTCAGTTCCATCAGAAAGATTACAGTACCTGTGGAAGTGGGCACATGGCCTTGTCCGGTTAGACTCAACCACGATTTCCTGGTGGTTGCAACCCCCTCCCCATGCAATGCCATAATTGGGCGGCCAATTACCCATATCCTGCGGGCAGTGGTCTCCACATACTATTTGGCAATGAAGTTCGCTACAGACTTCGGTGTGGGGGTAGCGCGAGGCGACCAACTTGAGTCCTGCTAGTGTTATGTAGCTGCCTTGAAGGGAAAAACCAAGGCGATCGACGACCTTGAACTGGAGCGGCCTACGGAGCAAGGCGAGGAACGAGCTTCGCCCACAGTGGAAACGGTCGCAGCCCCGACTTTGGCTACAGACCCAGCTTGCAGACTACAGATCGGTGCTTTCGTCAAGGAACCACTATGAACCGAACTGGTGAGTTTTTTACTTCAAAATTTAGATATTTTTGCCTGGTCTACGGCCGACATGCCCGGTATTGACCCTATCCTTATAACTCACAAACTTAATACTGACCTTGTAGTCAAACCCGTTAGACAGAAGAAACGCAACTTAGCCCCAGGACGYTGGAGGGCGGTCGACGAGGAGGTCGAAAAGCTCCTCGCAGTAGGCTTTATAAGGGAAGTTCATTACCCGAGCTGGGTAGCCAACCCAGTGTTGGTGAAAAAGGCAAACGGCAAGTGGCGCATGTGTGTCGACTACACTGACCTGAACCTAGCTTGCCCGAAGGATTGCTACCCCCTCCCCAGAATTGACCGCCTAGTAGACGCGACCTCAGGACATGAGTTGCTAAGCTTCCTGGACGCCTACTCGGGCTACAGCCAAATCAGGATGGACCAGTCCGATGAGGAAAAAACCAGCTTCATAACCGAGTTCGACCTATATTGCTACAAGGTCATGCCCTTCGGATTACAAAATGCCGGGGCGACCTTCCAAAGACTTGTAAATAGGCTGTTTCGGCCTTTAATTGGCACGAAAATAGAATGTTATGTAGATGACATGGTCGTCAAGACGCAGTTTTCACATGAATTAATACAAGACTAAGATTATGTCTTCCAAATCCTGCGTCAATTTAGCATGAAACTGAACCCTAACAAATGTGTCTTCGGTGTCACATCGGGCAAGTTCCTAGGGTACATTGTCAACCGGCGCGGTATTGAGGCCAACCCGGACAAGATAAAGGCCATCCTAGATATGAGACCACACCGGAAAGTGAAAGAAGTTCAGAGGCTAAACGGCCGTATAGCCACTCTGAGTCGCTTCATGTCCAAGTCAGCAGACCACTGCCTGCCTTTCTTCAAAGCAATCGAAGGCAAAGGGTTCGAGTGGACCCAAGACTGCCAGCTCGCGTTCGATGAGCTAAAAGGCTACCTCGCTAGTGTGCCAACCTTAGCCCGGCCCGAGGAGGGCGAGGTCTTGGAACTATACCTCTCGGCAAGCGACGAGGTGGTCAGTTCGGTACTAATAAAAGAAGTAGATCGGGTCCAACGACCCATCTATTATGTTAGTAAAATCTTGTAGGGAGCAGAGACAAGGTACCCGCAGATAGAAAAGCTAGCATACGCACTGTTGATAGCAGCCCGGAAACTTCGCCCATACTTCCAGGCTCACACTGTCATCGTCTTGACTGACAAACCTCTGAGGCAAGTTTTACTCAAGCCCGAGGTTTCCGNTTGACTGACAAACCTCTGAGGCAAGTTTTACTCAAGCCCGAGGTTTCCGATCGACTGACGAAATGGGCCATTGAACTCAGCGAGTACGACCTCCAGTACAAGCCAAGAACTGCTATTAAGGCCCAAGCCTTGGCAGATTTTATCGCCGATTGCACGTTTAGCCACGAAGCCCCTGGGCCGGCCGAGCCCGAGATCCCTAGTTCGGGCATGCCCGGAGCTCCCAAGCCAATAGAGTCTAAACCCCGTGAAGTAGCAGCCAGTGTGGCATCTCTCCTGGTTAGGTCAAACGCGAACCGGGATGAGGAGCCCTGGATCCTTCACGTAGACGGCTCCTTGAACCAGCAGGGCAGCGGGGCTGGAATAGTGCTACGCGGCCCGAGTGGCACGAAATTGGAATACGCACTACGCTTTGAGTTCGCGGCATCCAACAACGAGGCGGAGTACGAGACATTGATAGCCGGGCTGAACCTAGCGCACAAGGTAAGAGCAAAGCACGTAGTTATCTGGAGTGATTCCCAGCTCGTGGTCAACCAGGTTACGGGCGAATACGAAGCACGCGAGCTCACTATGATTGCATACTTGGCCAAAGTAAAGGAGGCTCTGCTCAACTTCCAGTCACACTTCATCAGGAAAATACCGAGGTTAGAAAACACAGGGGTCGACACCCTGTCCCGGTTAGCCGGCACGAGTCACAACACCATGAGAACCGTGTACATAGAGGACTTACCTCGACCTAACATTCTCGGTGGGGCAGAGGAGGTCGCTCCTGTCCCTTAAGTAGAGCCGAGCTGGATCGACCCACTCACGAGCTTCTTGCTAGATGGAACCCTCTTTGCAGACCGCAATGCAGGCAAGAGGGTGTAGCACCAGGCAGCCAAATACGTCATGATAGACGAACGGTTGTACCGACGGTTCTACACACTCCCCCTCCTGCGTTCATTGCGACCTGCCGAAGCCGGGCTCGTACTCCGCGACACTCATGAAGGCCTGTGCGGCGGACACCTGGGGGGCAGAGCCCTCGCCCAAAAGGCACTTCGACAAGGATACTGCTGGCCAACGATGAAGGCAGAGGCTGTCGAGCTCGTCAGAAGATGCGACAAGTGTCAGAAGCATGCCAATATCCACCATCAACCTGCTGCTGACCTCAAGTACCTCACCAGTCCATGGCCCTTTGCACAATGGGCCATCGACCTCCTGGGGCCATTCTCGCCAGCAACAGGTGGAAGAAAGTTCCTAGTGGTGGCAGTAGATTACTTCACAAAGTGGATAGAAGCTGAACCTCTGGCAATAGTCACAACCTGAAACATACAGAACTTCTTTTGGAAGAACATAGTATGTCGCTTCAGGCTACCTCGGGTACTGATCTCCGACAACGGCAAACAGTTCGAGGATATCAAGTTCCAAGAATGGTGCCAAGATATGGGAATTCGTCAGAACTTCACATTGGTCGCACACCCACAAGCAAACGGTCAGACATAAGTAATGAACAGAGCCATCCTCCGCGGACTGAAAGCACGACTAGACCGAGATAAAGGGTTGTGGACGGACGAGCTACCAAGTGTTCTATGGGCTCACCGTACTACGGAAAAAACCGCCCCTGGAGAGACCCCCTTTAACCTCACCTATGACACCGAAACGGTAATCCCGGCGGAAATCGAAATACCTACACTGTGACTAGAAGCATATGACGATCAGACAAACGGAGACGAGTTACGCACCAACCTCGACCTACTAGATGAGGTAAGAGACCTCGCGCACATCCGAACAGCGGCCTACCAGCAAAAAGTATCTCGGTACTACAACGCCAGAGTAAAGAAGCGGAGCTTCCGCGTCGGTGACCTGGTTCTCCGTAAGATCGTTGTAGCCGAACCCGGCGTGGGCAAACTTGGACCAAATTGGGAAGGACCCTACAGAGAAAAGAAGCACTCGGGGGGGCATACGAGCTCGAAACCTTAGAGGGTAAGCAAGTACCCCGAGCATGGAACATCGTCAACTTAAGGCGATACTACCTATAGACCACCAAGTGAAGTGGATAAAATCGCCACCAAAGCCAAAAGGCTAGGATGCCGAGCTAACAAAGGAACCTCAGCATAGGCAAGCCAAGAAAAGTCAGCCAAAGGCGAAACAGAGACAACGAACTAATAGGGACATCGGCATCTCAGAGACAGCACCAAAACAGGCCGCGCGAGTGCAGTAACCCGGGTAGGAAACAGACTGGACGTATGGTCAGTTCGACAAATACGTTCAGTTCGGGAGAAAGGAAAGTCATTCCATTCCAAAATAAGGGAGTACATTTCGAAAAAAAAATTTACAGGCCCGGATCTACTTCTTCATTATAAGAAGGCACTTCAACAATACCCGAAGGTCCCGCCTCGCCTTCGAAATCTTGCTCACCGTCTGCAGCATTGGCCATCTCCTGAGTTAGGCGCGAAGTGGATATGGCACTGATATCAAGCTCGGGTTACGTATTCCGGATCATCCACCGGCTTAGCTTGAAACCCCTTTGGTACGAATCCACCATCAAGTCGTCAAAGCTCGGCGAGGCGATGTACTCATCGATGACCTTCTTCTTGGCATCTTCAATACCTTGAGAGAAGATCTGCGTCCTCTCCCTAATGTCCTCCTGAAGATACTCGACCTGATGCTGCAAATCCAGCCTCAAGTCCGCCATATGATTCACTACGACTCCCATGGCCTCGGCATCTTTCTGAGACCTTGCCTGCCTGAACTGTGCAACGCGAGCAGCCGCCTCAGCAGCACGAAGAGCCTCTTCGGTAGCTCGCGCCTGCCTCGAGCTCTTTTCCACCTGGGCCGCCAAGGCATGAATAGAAGAGTTCACCTACCAAAAAGAAAGAATAAGTGATCAAAAGAACGACATCAAGAAGGATAAAAGCAAAATAGCTCGATAAAAAGTCTGACTTACCACCATGGCATGGTAACAGCATGACAGGCCACCTGGTGGAGAGGGAGATCAGTCCACGCCGCGACCTCCTCGGGAAAAATGGCCTCCTTACTCTTCTGAAGAGCGTGGGTCGGCGATAGCACACTCCTGAATTCCCCTGGGGCCCCCGAGCCCAAGGGCCTAGCTCGCGTATGAGCTGACCCAGAGTAGGTGGGAGTCCCCGTGTAAGTAGTCTCAGCTTACGGGTCCCTTGTCGCTTCTTGCATTGAAGGAGCCATCTCGGGCTCCCTAGGCGGATCCTCTGACGGGTAGTCTGGAACCTCGGGCTCCGCATCCCGGGGCAGCTCGACGCGAGTTCGCTTGGCGACTCGCTTCCTTCTCTTCATGCCTTGAAACAAGTGCCCACCACGGGTCCCTCCTGAGTCCATCACACCTGCAAAAAAGAGTTCGGCATCAGAAGAAAGCAAGAGACAGAGCAAAATAGAACCTCTAAGTAAGGAACCTACCCGAACTCAGGCCGACCGCAATGAGCTTGGCCTCCGTTAGATACTGTTGGCACTTTAGCCCAAGCCGCGCCCATTGCTGGAGGCCCTTCGCCATCTCTTTGTTAAGCGTAACACCGGAGTCAGGGGCGGCCATCCCCCACCCGGTCTAAAACGGCCACCCTAGCACACTTCGCACCCCGAAGTAATCCCGCTTCCACGCCGGGACCTTATTAGGAAGTTCATGTAAAAGCTTAAAACCCGGGCGTGGAGACAGGTAGTGCGCCCGCCTACGCCCGGGGAGGAGACCCGCTTGCTTCTTAAGCATTAAGATGGAAGAGAAGATCTCCAAGTCTAAAGGAAAGCCCTGTTCGCAAAATAGGGAGATTGTCCCCACCAAATTACGAATGGAGTTCGGGTGAAGCTGGCCGACCGTACCGCCGAAGTGATTCAAGACCTCGACAAGGAGGGGATGGAAAGGCAATCGCAGCCCCATAGCGAGCTACTCCCAGAATATCACGATCTCATCAGGACCGTGTTTCCAAGGAAAACTACTCGAATGTATGAAATAAGCGTACTCCCCAAGCAAATTGTAATAGGTAATAAGGGATTGGAGCCCCTCAGGCGTCATGGTCGAGGGGTCAAACTTGTCTAACGTCCGACCCGGACGAGAGGTGGATGCCAAATTACTCGAGGCGACTCGACCTACGGGTTCGAACTCTTCCTCGAGCTCTACCTACAGCTCGCTAGAACTATCAGGGGATGCAACTCGGTTCGTGGAACCTGCATCTGACCCACTTGAAGAACCGTCTGAGCTATCCGAGCTAGACATCGAGGAGAGAAGGTGGATTCTAGGAAGGTACTCACCCGAAAAAAAGCTTGAACGAGACTACGAGAACTTGAACGAGCAAAAACTGAAAGCTTGGACGCGAGATGAAACCTGGACGCGAGCTCAAGAGGCAGTGCAGAAGTGACAAAGCGACTGGGGTCCCCCACTATTTATACCCACAGTGACCGAGAAGCAACAACGCAAATCAAAGCCGATCCGACGGCCCGTAGTCGCACTGACCGCACGTCCCCTGAGACCGAGACGTGATTGGCGCACGTCTTTCTGAAACTGACATGCGCCGGCGCACGTCTTTTTGAAAATGATAGAGCACCAGTGCACGTCTCCTCACATTAAAGGCGGCAACGACACATTTTCAAATTTGAAAAGACGCCTGCTGTCACGTCTCCCAGTGGCGCGCTTTTTGAATTTTTGAAATAAGGAGCACGCTGCCACGTCTGTCTGCATTTGTAGGCAGGTCGACGCGTTTCCCGTGCTATTAGTCAACCAAGATTCGAAGTACGGGACAAATCCACTGCCAGCTCGCGAACTCCCCGTGCCAGGGCAAGACCCTTAGCACGGGGAGTGGGGGGCAATTGATGAAGGAAGATTTGGCCCGACCTCGTAATCACTCAACACGTGGCAAAGGCGAACAACTCAGCACAACAGTGCGCCCAAGGCACGAGCACCGAAGGGAGGAACCAGTAGTCCGAACTCCCTACTAGGAGCCCGAACTCCCTACTAGGAGCCCGATCTCTCCCTTAGGCCCCAAGCCTCACACAAGGCAATGACCCGAACTGGCCCGCCTCATGGCAGTTCGGGACACTCCCCTCTCCGAACTCAAGACTTCCCCTCGCTCACCACTCCAGCACTTCGCCACCAGGACGCCGAACTGAACAAACGTACCATACCTGACACTGAGGAGGTCCGTATCCAAGGGCGGCGCACCTGACTGACTTGGAATCTGACGCTTGACAGCCACACTTCAACGGCCACCTGCCACCGCCACCTGCCACCGTCATCGCCAATCGCAGAGACGACTCCGACAAAGAGAGCAGTGGCGGTTTTGTCCAGTAGAGGGGATGACACCCGAACTGGCAGGGGTCCAGAGGTAATCATACCCGACCTGACAGAAGCTTAGAAGTGAGTGTACGAGGTGGTTTTAAAAGGCTCCCTACCCCCCAAGAACGAGGTATGTGAATTTTGCGCCATCTGGTTTTATTTTGCCTTTGAGAGAATTCTAACTTGAGATTCGGAGCATTTATACCGGGTTCCCCCCGGAGCTTCCTCATCTTCTCCATTTCAGGCTCCCTGTAGCTCCGCTCGGAGGCAAGGTCATTGACAGATAGGACCAACCGGATTGCGCACCATCAGGTACTTCTGAAAACGTTTCCTGAAACAATGGTTCCAAACAGAAAAAATTGTTGTTGCTCTAGGAAACATCCAACTGGCAGATTTGCCTTTGAAAATTATTTATTTGGCAAGCATCTTATCTAGAAATCATTCCTCCACATGAGAACTTTGTCGCTAGTTTAGAAATTATATTTGTATCTAAGTCATGCTACTGGATAATTGTATATATGCCTCCAAATACCCGGGAAATATTCATTTATACACTTCTTTTTTTTATTTTGTTGGGAAATTGATGCCATACAAGGGGGATGGGGTATTGAATTATTGATGTCTCAATGAAACCAAATAACAGATTTGCCTTTGGATGCAATGCTAGGAATCATCCGGAGAGACTCTTCTATTCAAGCCCAATTCGATTGAAAACTCTTCCAGGAGTTGTTGAAGCACACATGGTAATTGAGATGTTAAAATCAGAGTCATCATTGAAGGAGATTCAAACACGGCAATAGAAGCCCTAAAAGGTTCAAGTTAGTTAACTTAATTGGAGATGCCAAGTGATGATAGAGGAATGCAAGAAGATTGTAGAGCACTCGGGATGCACCATTACGTATAATCATACTCATTTAGAAGGAAACCAAGTGGCAGACTGGATTAGTAAGAACGGCCATGTCCGTTTTCTTGAATGGGTCTACCTTGACGTTTGTGACTTTAATTTTCTCTTGTTAGTGGATTCTTTAGGCTCAGTTTGGAAGGACTGTGAATGCAGATATGTACAGCATAAATGCTTATAAAATAATACAAAATATAAGCTTTTACACTCTACAAATTTGCATTTGTACTCCTTCCAAACTCAGCTTTAGGCTTTTCTTTTCCACGTGTTGTTTGTCAAGCTTCTTTTGTATATAAAAAAATGTGGGGTTGGTTTCAGTCAAATTTCCCCTAAAAAAGAGAAATATGCCTCCAAATCAATGAAAGCATGTGAAATTGTAAAGGCTAGCTGCATCAATTAAATGACTAGTATAGAAATTCATCCATAAAATGCAACTTATTTATGTTAGAGAATAAAAACCTATTTAGGCACCTCACCTAACGGTTTAAATTTTTAGGACAAAGATTCCTTTAGGTGGTATTAGAGCCTATTTGACCAAGTAATCTAATATTCAATCCCCATTATCTTTTATAATTGATTAAATTTCAGAAGGTATGGATATACCTATGCTTGTCCACGGGCCGGCTTTCCCGTAAAGGGTGTGTTAGATAATAGAGATATTATCTAAAGCTCACAATGCCTCTTCACATTTCTATTAAACTCACCATATCTTTTCAAGACCTCCATAGAGTATCTTGATTAGGATGAGCCTAGGTTATGACAAAATTACTACTGATTAAATATTTTTATGACAAAACTACTATTGATTAGGCTGAGCCTAGGTTAGGCTTTGCACTTATGATAATTGCTATAGCTTAGGTTTAGCCCAAACTTGGTTCCAAGCTTGAAACATAAGCCCTAGGCTTTCATATTTTACATAATGTTTTTTTTTAAATGACCAATAATATGCATATAAATTTATTTTACACATTATTAATATAAATATTATATATAATATGTATTATGAGTGCCATATTATAATTTGCATGCCTGGTGTGGACCTAGGCCTAGAGCATTGGTAATTTTGTCATGAAAAACATTTAATAAGCTCGATTGGCCATTCAAGGGTAGTTTGATCATATAAAATATATAAATGCATGTTTTTGTAGACAACTTTTGTTAATAATCACTAATGGTGAACTAATGAATGGTGTCTCAGGAAACTCCAAAGGTTTTGAGTAGGGTAGATCATGGGCTGGGCCGGGCTTTACACTTATAATTAGGGTTATAGCTTAGGCCCGGGCCCGGGGTTCTGGGCTATATGGACCCGAGCCGGGCTGGGCCTGATTCCGGACCAATGTCACTCATATATAAAACATTACATATCTATATATTAAATGACATAACATGCATATAAACTTATTTTATACATTATAATACAAAATATTACATATAATATAAATTATACATGTCATGTTGTAATATATATATATATATATATATATAATATAATGTAAAATAATATGTATACATATGTATACATTATACACAAAATGTATAAATTGAAATATATGCGGGCTGAGCCAGCCCTGGGCCCGGCTTGAAGTATTAAGTCTAAGCCCAACCCTAAAATTTACAGGCTTAATGCGGGCCCGAGCCCAGACCGGGCCTAAACACAAAACCCAGGCCCAAACCCAAAATTTCCGGGCCGGGCTTGTGCGAGCCATCACCCCTAGTTTTGAGCATGGTAAGTTTTAAATAATAACCATAGATATAAAAGCCTAGTTTAGGCATATTATCTCATCTCTTAAGCCTTTTAAGCGAATAATTGTACCACACAAATTGGACTTTGCTGACTGACCAATCCACCTACATCAGCTCAACCAATGCACCTATGTCGGCAGCTTTGAGCCCAACCCGTTGCCTGGGGAATAAGAGATCACATCTGCCGGTTGGACGTTAGGACTTTAGATCAAGTAAGCACAATGTTGTAAGAACGTTCCTTTAAAATACCCTCATCTCACCCTTGAAAAAATTAAAATCCAATTTTTAGCAATTTCCAAAATGCTTATTAAATATTTATTTAATATGTTTTCTTATGTTGTATCTATTGGATCCCATCTCTATATCTAACGCGCTCCCACAGCACATCCAATCTGTGCAATTGATAACATCCCAATGACAAGAAAAAGAGATATTATTAATACACACTCAGATTAATATGTGTGGGGCGTGCATTTGTAAATTTAGGGGAATAAAGGTAAACTGAAAGACAGAAAGTCTATATTATGTTTTTTTTTTTTTTTTTCTTTTTGAGTTGGGTGGGACCGGTGGATTATTCGTGAATGAAGTTGTGACCTTATGGTCGACCTACCTACCCGTATGGGCTTATCATACTATTTTCATTTTTGGAAATTAAAATACTTCTGCCTTTTGTCTATTTTCATTAACAGTATATGTCTATTCTCTTACACTAGAAGGATTTTTTTTTGAATTTTGTTGGATGGGAGAGAGCAGAGAGGGGAAAAATGATCACGTAGGAGAGTAGTTGTTGGATGGTTTGGACAACTCAGGGAATCAGATTGGCACGATTCCCCATTGCCAATTAAAAACTTATTAATAAAACCAGAGCTCATGATTCAAGGGATTGACCTTGGACACCGTTCATTCGTGGTCCTCTACTGAGTGGAATACCTTGTCTTTATCTTACAGACTTCTGAAAGGCACATGCCTCTCTTCAAAGTCCAAACGCTATATATTCTCCTGCCTGCTGGTAGTGGTCGCTGGATGTGAGTTGTGAGACCGAAACAGCCACGAACCCAGAACCCAAATACTCTCTCTAGTCTCTACTTCAACAACTATTATGATTATGAGGTAATCAATGTTCAATTTCCTTTTTACTTCAACAAGGCCCCAAAATCATAAATAAAAAGCTTAGGGTCCGTTTGGTTTACAATTGAAATTGAAATTGAAATTGGAATTAGAATCAGAATTTTTTACAATCGAATTTGAAATGGTCTATTCTGTTTGATTCAGACAGAAATTGGAATGAAAATTGAAAAAATTAAAAATAAGATTTTATTCTCAAGTGAAGGGGAAAAATGGCCATTCCCTCAAATGAAAAATACCATTCCAGTAGAAATGAAGATAGAATTCCCATTTTGTTCAACAAAATAGTGACCGCACGCTCGTAATCCCTGCTTACTCATCAATGAGCTTGTGCTTAGTTTAAACAAAACCAAGCTCGATTTCTTGCCTACGGGCCACAACCCTATTCAAAAATCATAGTGGCAATTTCGTATTTTCATGCATGGCTCTCAGCTCAGGCCTCAGGGCTCAGGCGCTTTTACGAACTTCAGAAGTCAGAACCCTCCTGCCGTCACGATCTGTCATTTTCCTACGTGGCAGCAATATCAGCCGTATATGGCTTTAAGGCCATTTCGAAAGAAAAGGTCGCCTACTCCCCTTCTTCACTGTTCCCGAATCTCACGTGGCAGTTATCCCTCGATGGCTCGATCTCGACGGGCCCACCCGGTCTCTTTTCAAATAAAAAATTACTTTCCAAATTTCAACCAGGTCTGACTTCGAACGGTCGGATTCACTGTCACCATCCCATTTACAGCCGTTCGATCTAAAATCGTGCTCGACGTTTAAGGCTTGTCAAGTAAAATAATGCATCGGATGGGGAGAATCTTCTGACACATTGAAGCTTCCTCTTCCACGAGACGAGACCTGAAGAACATTTTGATTTTTGAATGCGGTTGATGTTGTGCTTTGCATTATCTGTCCTCTTCCGTTAAAGCTCGGGTACTTTCCTCCATTTCAAAAACTTCTCTTCCGAGATCATTCTGTTGTCCTCTGTTTATTTTAACCAATCCGACCGTTTGATGTTCTTTCCCAGGTAAGAAGAAGAAGAAGAAGAAGAAGAAGAGCTATTATTTTGTGGGTTTCTAGTCCCTTCGAACTGAAGCTCTGGTTGGTGGGTGGTTCGCCATCTTATGATCAAAAGAGAAAGGATAGGGTGGAGAAAGTAGAGGAGAGTTGAAGATCAAGCTATCGAGTTGCTTGCCAGAGAAGAGAACGAACAACTCTCTGCCTCTCTGGGCATCTGCATTTGGAGGTGGGCTTTGAAGCTACTTATCGTGCTTTACTTGATTCTTGCTTCGAGAAAAGAATTTTCTTTTTCCCTTTTTTTGTGTCTCTTCTTGATTTTTCTTATTATAAAAATCGCTCTCTCGTATACTTGTTGTACCGTTTCAGTTAAAGGTTTCTCTAAATGGGTTTCTTCTTTCTCACTATGTATCATCTCGCAGAACGCACTGGAGTTCTTCTTCGGTGGTCTGAGTCTAATCCTTCAGATGTTTGAGAAGAAAAGCCATTTGAGGTATATAATCATTTTTTTCTTTCAAAAAATGCATTTCATCATTCCCTTTGGTTTAAGAGTTCATTTTAATACAACTCCATAGACCATGCTCTATAGTCTAAACAAGTGTAGAAAAAGACTAATCTTCTCTTCAAAGCAAAGTCATTTTGATTTGTCAAAGTCTAACGCCAAGTCTCCATCTCTATCTGCCTCTAGTAACTAATAGACGAATTTACAGTAAAGAAATGGCAATCCAGTTAGAAGCCAACTTAATCCCCTGTATTCGAGAAATCTAGCCCGTCAGATCCATTAGTTTATGGTTTTTATTTGGTACAAGTTGACAAGTTGTAGGAGAGTAAAGGTGTACTAGGTTTTAACTAAAACGATCAGAAGGACTATATTGCCCTTCAATTTGTTGGATAACTTCACGACTGAAGGATGAGGTGAAACTGTGAAAGGGGTTGTTTATGTATTTTGGGTTTTGGAAACATAATGTTCTTATCTGTTACCCGAGAGAAATTCAACTTGAAGTGAGAGATTTAGCGCATTGTTACGATGATTTTTCTGTTTGATTGTTCCTCCTGGGTTGCTGGGTTGCATTGAGTGGCCCTTCTCGAAAGGACTCGTGTCATTGGGTATTTAGGTACTTAGATTTTGTGGGTCGTCTCTCGTTTTTCAGCAAGCGAGTTTTCTGTAATTTTACATGATTTACGAAACTCCTCTCTTGCTCGTCCTCTACTCAGCTCTAATTTTTTTTAATTTATTTTCTTATGATTGCAACTGCTCCTTATTTTTGTAATATTTTCTTATGATTTCTACCTCCTACTCCGCCTTTTTCATTTTCTATATGGAATGGAACTAAACAACGTTTGCCCTCTCAACTGCAGCATCTTGTTGAAGGCTTTTTTCCTCTGAGTTTCAGCCTTTTCCAGCTCCGGTAATCCGCGTAATAATCATGGTGGAAGATGGAAGAACTGATGTTTGGGTCGATACTCAATCAGCTGAAGACTTGTTATCGCGTGCCCAGGAGCTTGTACCGACGGCGCTTGAGAAAGCCAAGGAAGCCAATTGGTTCCCAGGTCGGTGGAAGATGATAATATCCAAAATTGAGCACGTCCCATCTCGTTTATCCGATTTGTCGAGCCATCCTTTCTTCTCGAAGAATGCACTCTGTAAGGAGCAATTGCAGGCTGTGACGAAGACCTTGGGCGAGACTATTGAATTGGCGGAGCTCTGCTCACAAGAGAGATACGGGGGGAAGCTTCAGATGCAGAGTGATCTTGACGCCTTGTCTGCGAAGCTGGATTTGAATCTAAGGGATTGTGGTCTTCTGATCAAGACTGGGGTGCTTGGTGAGGCCACTTTGCCATTGGTCGCCATTAATTCTTCTGTGGAACCTGAGGCTTCCACTCCTTGGAACATACGAGAATTGCTGGCTCGTCTTCAGATTGGGCACTTGGAGTCTAAACACAGAGCGCTGGATAACCTTGTTGAAGTCATGAAAGAGGATGAAAAGAATGTATTGGCTGTGTTGGGCCGCAGCAATATCTCAGCCTTGGTCCAGTTGCTCACAGCAACGTCACCCAGAATTCGAGAGAAGACGATCACTGTGATCTGCTCACTTGCAGAGTCTGGAAGTTGTGAGAATTTGCTTGTTTCCGAGGGTGTGCTCCCACCTCTGATCAAGCTGCTTGAGTCGGGGAGCACTGTAGGAAAGGAGAAGGCTACGATTTCCCTACTGAGATTGTCAATGTCGGCAGATACAGCTCGTTCAATCGTTGGCCATGGTGGAGTTCGCCCATTGATTGAAATTTGTCAGATAGGAGATTCTGTTTCACAGGCTGCAGCTGCTGGAACTTTGAAGAATCTGTCGGCTGTGCCAGAGGTGAGGCAGAATCTTGCTGATGAAGGGATCATAAGCACCATGATTAATCTGCTTGATTGTGGATTACTGTTGGGTTCCAAAGAGTATGCCGCTGAGTGCTTGCAGAATCTCACTGCCAGCAACGATACTCTTAGAAAGTCTGTTATATCAGAAGGTGGAGTCAGGAGCCTGCTGACCTACCTTGATGGTCCATTGCCCCAAGAATCTGCAGTAGGGGCACTGCGGAATTTGGTGGGTTTGGTGCCAATGGAAGCTCTGGATTCACATGGTCTTCTTCCACGTTTGGTTCATGTGCTTAAAGCTGGATCCTTGGGTGCACAACAAGCAGCTGCTTCTTCAATTTGTAGGGTTTGCAGTTCAACAGAGATGAAGAGACTGGTGGGTGAAGCTGGATGCATACCTCTGCTCGTGAAACTGCTTGAGGCTAAAACAAATAGTGCGCGAGAGGTTGCAGCGCAAGCTATATCAAGCTTGGTGGCACTTTCGCAGAACTGCAGGGAAGTGAAAAGAGATGAGAAGAGTGTTCCAAATCTGGTCCAGTTGCTCGATCCATGTCCTCAGAACACTGCAAAGAAGTATGCTGTTTCTTGTCTCACATCTTTGTCCTCAAGCAAGAAATGCAAGAGGCTAATGATCTCATATGGAGCTATTGGGTATCTCAAGAAGCTTTCTGAGATGGAAATACCTGGATCCAAGAAGCTACTTGAACGGTTGGAAAGAGGAAAGCTGAGAAGTTTGTTTAGTAGGAAATAGAGGCAATAGCTTTGTGCAAAATGTACTACTGTCATGTAACTTTTGCTTGATGTTTCATTATCTGTATGAAACAAACTAATTAAACCTATCAATCAGATTTCACCATGAATTGCCCTTGTTTGAGGGCACAAAAGTTCACCATCCTAAACATAGCTTGAACTTTGTCAGTTGTCACTTGTTGAATGGATCTCAACAATGCCCTTGTTACCAAAAAAAAAGTAATTAAACCCATCAATCTGGTTTCACCACGAATCCCTTGAATTTGAGAGCATAAAGTTCATCATCTGAAGCAGAGTTTTATTTGATTGATTATTATCTGTGTGAACAAAGTAATTGAATTTTGTCACTTGTTGAATGGATCTCAAGAATGTCCTTCCATGTATCCATGCTATACACGAAGTGGAACCTCTGAGGAAATGATTATCTTCTGAGGCTCTCCATTCAATTTTTATATCATGAGTTCACCATTTACGTTTAACGAAAAAGAGTTCACCATTTACTTATTATTTTTAATTACCAGAATAATGACTCCATGTTTGATTCAATATTCTGGAATCAGGTGCTGCTGAAACTAAAATGAAATGATTTTTAGTTCATGTTTTTATCTAGAATCAAAACACCCCATGTTTGTTCCATTGATGTTATTTAGGTCCTTATACAAGATGCTTCTTAAAACTTACAGACGGAAAATTTTCTCTTGTATGGTTGGTAATCACCTTTTCAATGACCGTGATTTATATTGAAAATTTACTTCATCTTACCAGAAGACTGAAGACTGAAGTTCTGATATTTTATTCTCTTGAAAAAGTGGGAGGTGGTACAGAGAACACTTTATTCCGCTGAACATGCCGAAAACTGTCCAAGATAAGTTTTGGGTTCTAGCTTCTGCATTATTGTTCCGATGGAGAAAGTAATGTTGTTACCAGACAATTGTTTTAGTTTCAGATGGTGGTCAGAATGCAGAAAGATGTTCAAGGTTCCCCGAGGTGTTCTTTGCCTGGTAGGGGGATATTTTCAATGATACAAATTATACAATTTCCAGCATTTGTTTTTGTTATATTCATACTGCATTGTCAAAGTGCCAATTGTTATTACGCCTCTTTTTATCAGCTGTCAGGCTAAGGCCATTTGAGAGTGCTTATGTTAAAAATAAGCAACATACATAAGTGCTTATTGAATAAGTTCTTAAAAATAAGTGCTTATTTTAATAAGCACTTATATACATTTGGCACCCAGCTTTTTCAAGTGCTTATTTTAAAAAATAAGCACTTATTTTATATTGGATGGTTGGTCTTTTTCTCCAATAATCATATAAATAAGCACTTGTGACTCTTTTGTCCTTTATTTTCTTTCAAAATTTCAAAATATCCCATCCAAAGTGAATGAATGAAGGTACTTTGATAGAATTGTTTTTGTAAAAGTGCTTTCATAGAAGTGTTTTTATAAAAAATGCTTTCATAAAAGTGCTTTGATAAAAGTACTTTTGTAAAAGTGCTTTCATGTAAAAGTACTTTCGTATAAGTGCTTTCATGTAAAAGTACTTTCATAAAAGTACTTTTATAAAAATGCTTTCATAAAAGTGCTTTCATAAAAGTGCTTTCATGTAAAAATACTTTTATAAAAGTTTTTTCCGTAAAAGTACTTTCCTTTCGTAAAAGTAACAATGTTGTTGCTAAAAGTAACAATACTGAAAGGGTATAATTGGTATTCTAAAAATTTATTGAGGACAATTCTGAGAGAAAAAATTGAATAAGTGCTTATTGTATGAGCACTTAAGAAAAAGCTAGAAATAAGCTCTTATTTTTGAAATAGCCACTTATTTTGGACTTATTTTCCAAATACCAATAAGTGCTTAATGGTGTGGACCCAACTCAAATAAGCACTTATTTCAAATAAGCATTTATTTTTAAGCACTTGCAAATATCGCCTAAAAAATTAGTGAAACCAAGAGCTGAATGAGGTATATAGGGTAGAAACTCATTATGCTCTATGGTCTTAGCCCTCTGATGAACCTTAGTTTTATTCTTGTGGGTGGTCTGCTAATTATGTTTGAAGCCAACTGTCACATGTAGGGGTGGATTTGAGCCGAGCCGAGCCGAATAGTACGAGGCTCGAGCTTAGCTCGCCAAGGTAGTTAATGCAAGGCTTGAGCTCGAGCTCGGCTCGAGAAAAAATATTTATAAAAAAAACTTATATATAAAAATATTTTTTATTTGATATTTAAAAAATTAATAATTATAATAATTAGTTATTATTATATATAAAAATAAAAATATTATATATTATTATTATTATACATGTATATATATATATATATATATATATATATATATATATATATATATACACACACATATGTAGCTGTTCGAGATTGGCTTGCAAGCCTCATGAGTCGAGCTATATTAGGCTTGAGCTTGGCTCAATTATTAAATGAGCCTATAAATTGGGCTCGAGAGCAGCTCGAAGTTCAGTTGAAACTGAGTCGAGCTGAGCTCAAGTAGCTCATGAAGAGTTCGGTTCGTGGCCGCCCCTAGACTCACATGCCCATTAGTGGGTCCATATAAATGGGATGATGTTAGTCGAGTTGTAAATTGTAAATAAATAGTGGGTATGTGTGAAGTGAGAACAAGTGAGGAGTTGGTTACAATGGGTCATTGTTTCATGGGCCAGGGTAGAGGCATAATGGGTCACAAGTTGTAAATAGTGGGTCCATGTGGCATATGGGTTAGTCATGATCATTGTAGGAAGTTGTTGGATTGAACTAGGATAGGTGGGTCAAATTGTTACTAGTTTTAAGGGCCAGTCTTTAAGAGTTGGTTGTTGTTCAAGACTCCATTTAAATTGTAATCATCATCTTGATGGGAATGATCTGAATTTACCCTTTTTCAAGGGGCCATTTGACAAGTATTTTTAGGAAGATCTTCTAATAGCTCTGATAGTCAAAAAACACATTGAGCTTTTGCATTAAGATCTGAGTAGCCTGAAGCTCGCTTGGTTAAGGCATGTCTTTTTGCACGAAGATGAATAGAAAAAAAATTGCAAAAGCTCCATTTAGAGCTTCCAAAAATCGCCCATTTGGGGCTTCTCATGTCTTTATGACGTGTCGGCTAGATCTACCTCTAGGGGTGTCCACGGTTTGGTTAACTGAACCATGGACAATTTTTGCAAATCGAACCAGTCCTACTGGTTTTTCAATTTCTCCAAACTGAAACCCAATCGGTACAACTAGTTAACTGGTCCATTGATTTCGATTTTGACCGGTTTGGTTCTTCGATTCTTTGGATTTTGGGTTTTTATATTTATAATATATATTATATAAAGATAAGTATAATATTACATTATAAATAATAAATGACATATAATATATATAATATATTTATAAATATAATATATCTATATATTTATAAAATGCATATATATTTATATATAATATATAAAAAATATGTGACATATATTTAAAATATATATAAAATATACATATAAATAAATATACTAGTCAGTTCGGTTAACCGCATTTTCTGGTTTGATTTTCTCGATTCGGTTCGGTCTTTCGGTTTTTCATGGACACCCCTATTTACTGTGAACCAAACGGGAAAAAACCAAATCACGGTCAGTCAAGCTAGAAAATAACCAATAGATGATGCAGAAAGACGTGCCAAATGGTTAATTTGTTTGACGAAATCCCATGTTGCATCCTACTTGGGATTGTAACACCAAGTTGCAAGGATAAATTTGTAAAGATTCTGTTAGAGAATAAAAACATATTTTGTTGAATGATTAGTTTGTTGGACCATAATAATTAATTAAAATTCAGCACAAGTTATTAATAGACCTTTACTTTTAATTTGAGGGGTGTATTAGAGAATAAAAACTTATTCTGAGACCTAACTTACTAGGGGTGTTCATAGTTTTGTTCGGTTCGATTTACTAGGGGTGTTCAGTAAATTATAGTTTTCCCAAATCAAATCATACTTGTTGGTAACAATGGTTTCAATGATGACTTTTTACAGACTTGTTTATGGTCCAGTTGGTGTGAATATTCATGATAATTATGTGTTTGTTACACAATTAGATAAGTTGTATTCATAGTGCAGATTGACCCACCAATTCGTCCCTATTTTGCGCCATGGGTTAGAAATTTATTATTCCAGACTAGCAATGTGCACAATAATCGGCCATTTCTTAACTAGATTTGAGATTTTTTTGGCACTGTGGATGTTTTGAGTAGAAATGGTGCTACGTTAATAATGCCACATAGGCGGGAGACTCTATTGAGAGAGACTCTAATTTGTCTTTGGGTTTTTCCCCGAGGTTCCCTCTCTTTCTTCTCTAGGAGAGTCTCTGTCTTTGGGTTTCCAGAGATTCCCTCTATCTCTTTTCTTAGAGAGTCTATCTCGTGGTTGTCGTCATGTTCTTTCTCTTCTTTCCATTTTAGTCTTTCCTTTTCTTCCCACTCTCTCCCATTCTTCTTTGTTTTCTTCTTTCCTTCTCCTTCTCCCTTTCCCTTATTCCTCTCTTCTTCTTGATTAATTCGGTCCAATCCTCCACTCTCTTTCGTTTTCTCCTTTTTTCTTTTTCCTTGTTTTTTTTTATTCTTTTTTTGCAAGGATTTTAGTACAGGAGGCAGAGTGTTGGGTGGTGGCCATAACCACTACTTTGAATTTCACCGTTGGTGATTGTTTCTTTATTCTACTTCACCGACACTTACAGTTTCGGGTGGATCTCGTTTCGATGTTAACAAATCTGGTGACTACAATTCCAGGTGGTTAATGTTCCAGCTGGTTCCAGTTCTGGTGATAACATTTCCGGTAGTTTTAGTTCCAAGTGGTTAAAGTTCCAGTTGATTCCACTTTCGGTAATAACAATTCTGATAGTCTCAGTTTTGGGTGATTAAAGTTTCAATCGGTTCCACTTCCGATAGTTACCTTTTTCGGGTGGTTAAACTTCCACTTGGTTTCAGTTTCGACAGTTATGGTTCTAGACTGTTAAAGTTCTAGTTAGTTTCAATTCGTTAAAGTTCCGACAATTATGGTTCTGAATGGTTAAAGTTATGATGAATCGCTAATGTATTTATCCCTCTCTTTTGGTGGTTGGAGATGTGCTCATTTATCTCTTATGTTGGTGATTCTGCCTCACCTTTTGTCTGTTGCAGTAATTTTTTCAATTTCTCTTTTATCCACTATGAATATTTTGTTATTTCTAGAGACTTGTATTCTTGTTTGGTATTATTACCACTTCTCTGTTTTCATACAATGTTTCTATGCTTTATTGCTTGGTACTGTGACCACTATTCTGCATTTATACAAGTTTTATAGTTGAATGAAATATGATGTTTTAACTTCAAACATTTCAGGTTTTGGTTGAAACACCAATTATATCAAACATAACCTTCATTTTCTATAAAAACAAAACCTTCTTCCGAATTGTTATATGAAAAACGTCACCACTCACTAGGGAGTAGAAATACGTACTGCGTTGTATCTTTAGATTCAAGATGCTCTCTGACTCTCTATTGCAAAATTTTGGTGAGGAAGGAGACCAGTTGCTAGATACTGGGTTTGGATTCAAAAGGACTCCTGTAGAATCAAACTTTAGTTCCATTTTCTACATCAGTATTTACTTTGATGCGGCCCGGTAGTTAGGGGAAGCATGCAAATATTGGGCGAGGAGTGAGGACAAATACAAGATTGATTGAGCAGGTGGCCAGCCGTTCTGCTTAGACTTTCTTCTGGAACTACAAAGCGTGTAGTTTTGAATTTTTTAAAAAACTTGTTGGTAAATTTTCTCTGCTTTTGAGTTGTCAATTGGACTGGATTTGGTCCAATCCGATCCAATTCAACAGTTTATTTACAAATTGATTGAATCCAATTCAATCCAAATCTAATACAAATCAAATCCAATCCAATTCAGTAAATGAACATTTTGGATTCAATCCAATCCAAAATGAATGAAATATCAAAAATTATATAAAACTCAAAGAATATTAAAGTTACAAAAATATATTAAAAAATCACAAAATATGTTAAAATGAAGAAAATATAAAACGTTGAAATCAAAACTTCTTTGCAAAATGATTCCTTAAATTCGTTCTTTCTCCATATCAACAACCTTGTAACTGTAACTTGTTTTAATACAAATAATTATATCAAGGATCCGAACAAAGATTTTCATAACTAGAGATGGAAATCCCTCACTTATCTGAATCATATTTATAATTAGAACTTTAGAGGTTGAATTGTTTAGGTTGAGTCATATTGACCATAGATTATCAATCTTCTTGATCTCAGCAAGAATATTTTTTTCCTTGCAAAATTTTCACCATATATTATGTCAACAATGAGTACCTGTAAGTTTGTAAAATACAAAAAGGATAGCTCTTGCGAATGTTAACCAATAATAAGTGTTCAAATAATTGGAGTTGCACTCTTCATAGAAAGCATCATAGATGTATATAGGAAACCCAAGCAACACAACACTTCATGCTTATTCAAAGGGTGACACAATGTAGTCAATCTTTTAAAGCTTACTGATTCATTCCAAATTAATTTTGTTTTTCTTGAACTAGATTGTCCAACCTGTTCAACTTAGACCGGATTGGACTGGTACAATTCAATGGTCCGAATATTGATTCAACCTGATTGAATTGGACCAAATTCAATGTCTTATTGGATTTTTTCTTATCTTGTTCGAGTAGCCTTCTGAATTTCGCAAAGGAGATGCAAGTAAATTGCAATCTACCATGGTTCAAAATGGGTCACTTTAAGGCCACTAAAGCTCTGAATCAAGAAAAAGGTAGATGATAAAAGACAAATCTAGGGGCAAATAAAATGATTATAAAATGCCCCTCCGTAAGAAATGGTCTGCAATCTGCCAACTTTTCAGGTAAACGTGGAACCCTTTTTAAGCTGGTACCCATTTTGGGCATTCCCAAGTCCCAACAATTCAAAGCTAACATTTTGGGGTAGTTAGGTCCATTCCTGCAACTAATTCAATCTGACTCTTTATCATGGACTCTAAAGAGGATAAATCTATGCATATCCTTGTGAAAACATAGAGGATAAGTGTGCTTCTCATTTAGTGGGTTTTAAAAATGGGATTTGCTGAATAAAAACTCAGATTTGAGGCCATATGCTGAACCCATTATAGTTAAATATGAATTTATGAGTTGTGAGTTATGACTAGTATGGCTGAATTGAATACAGGGACTACAGTAGAAGCTGAATTGGGAGGTTTATTTTTACAGCAGAAGTGTAAATCTGGATTTTCTTTTAGGGTGGAGGAAGGGGCACCACTACATCTCCTAGGTCTCACTTGCCTTAGTTGCATTGCCGGTTCCAAACCCAGATATGGTCAACTCCCTAACAGGAAGAAAATATGCTTCCAACTCCTAAACCTAAACTCCAAAAGCATCAACCAAAAAAAAAAGGCTCACCAAGTTGTGCTTTTCCAAACAAGGTAGTAATAATTGGATTTATCTCCCAATAACTCAAGATGACTCGGTATAGGAACAAACTACATTCTGTATTTGCTTTGTAAAAAAAAAGTTATCCTTATGTAGAAATCTACAAACAAGGCCCTTACTCTTAAACAAAGTTTTAACTCTCACTCAGCTCTTAGGAGTCCATCATTTCCGCCATCTCTGGGCCATTTTAAGATAAACATCCAAGAGCAAACCATCAGCATTTGCCTTGTTACTAGACTTTGTTAGTCTTCTTTGATCCACTTAGAAGTCACTAATAAGTGTGCACGTGATTATTCTAGGTGATGATAATGATAATAATATTGTATCCATTTTTTTATAAATTTTATGTATTTTTTTATTATTAATCGGATGTAAATTGAAAATCCAAATCTAATTACATAAATGCCTCATTCAAATATGTGATAATCGGATCGAGTTTTGAAGTTTCAAGTATCATTGATAGGTATACTTCCTTGGCTAGATTCTCCTTTTTGTAATATTTAATCTTTTTGGTGTATATTTTTTTGTTCATTTATAAAAAAAAAATGTAAGATTTAAATAGAGGAAATTGAATGAGGTGAAAAATAGTAGTTCAATTTACAATTTAAATCTCATAATTAAATAGGGACTAAATTAAAAAATGAGTATTTTAGTCAAAAGAAAGTTTTACAATTTTATTCAAATTTTTAATAGTGGTGTAAATATAGAATTATAGTTTTTAATTTTTCTAACTTTTTTGTGTAAAAATAATTCTAATATGTCACACTTGTTTTTTGTTTAATATGATAAATATATGATATTATACATGTGCCTAAATGTTTTTTTTCCAAAATTTATGTACTTTTTTCATTTTTGTATTTTTATATTTTATTAAATTTTATTATTTATTTATGATATTAAAGGTTAACCTGTTTGGACCAAATTTTGAAATATTGATCTTTTCCATATAGTAGAATAATTTTATTATTGGTCAGTCTTATAAATTATTTATTTCATTTTCATTACCAATAAAAATAATTTGTGTTTATTACGCATTTTTTTAATTTGATTAATAAAAATATCATAAATGTGTCTAATTTTTCTATATATTTTTTGTAAGTTTCTATATTTATTTTTATTTTAAAAATTTTATTACTCATTTATGACTTCATAGGTTGATCAATATGATTCGGATGGTTGAATTGCTTAGCCACCACTTGGATTAAAAATTATTTTGTTTTTAAGTCAATTTTAAAATATATGGGTTTATATTGTTAAAAATATCGACACAGATCTAATTTAATAAGAAAATATGGGAATTAATAATTTAAGTATAAGATTTAATGAGAGGGGATTAAGTGAGGTGGGAATTAATAATTGAAGTTACATTTTCAACCTTACCATTATAAATGGACTAAATACACAATTATGGCCATTTTAATAGCCATTAAAGCTAACATTAAAGTTGTAATAAAATGACTTTTATACCCTTTCTCAAACAAAGAGGTAGAGTTTAATTTTTAGTCCAAAAAAGTTTCACATTGCATTCACACTTTTATATATAGTATAGATTCTTATATTATAATGGTAAGTTCTTACTATTACAACATCAAATGTCATTAGAGTAGGTCTAACATCCAATACCTCTCTGCAAACTCATTTCATTCATGCATCCTCCAACAAAAAAATGCCATTGCAAACCAAGAATGCATCTCCTCAAACTCTTTGCTATTAGTCTATAATATTTTCAATGACACAAGCAAGCTACTTGAACTTGACAATACATCACTCCCATGATGGAGATGTAGAATCAAATCCACCATTCAGAAAAATATTAAGGAAGGCAACATGAAAACCTACTAAGAAAATATTTAAAGTTTATTGATTTCACTTCAGACTTCACTTCATACTACCGAAATAAGCATAACAACTGATTGGAAAGTGGTAATGGTGCCCCTACCAAGCACTGGCTGATGATGGTTAATGCTACAACTGACAAGTGGGTTGGGTTGAAAATTTATTACTAGGAGACACTTTATGGCCTTGCTTTTATCCCATCTTCTCCTGGTCGGTATGATCTGTTTGAATTTGGTTGTAACTGGAATATGCATCAATGAAGCTCAACAGCTCGAACTTCGAGGTTGCATCTACCAACTGATCTATCCTAGGGAGTGGGAAGCTATGCTTTGGGTAAGCTCTGTTCAGGTTGGTGTAATCGGTGCACATGCACCATTTTTCCTATTGGCTTTCTTCACAAGTACTAGGTTCGCAATCCATCTTGGGTATTCGACCTCTCTAACAAAGTCTTCTGTGAGGAGCTTCCCGACCTCCTTGTTAATTATCCTTCACCGCTCTTGGGAAAAGTTCATTTTCCTCTATCTGACTGGTCTAATTAGGGGGTCAACATTAAGTTTGTGAGTTATGACAGAGGGGTCTATGCCGGGCATATCGGAAGCCAACCAAGCAAAAACATCTAAATTATTAAGTAAAAAATTTACTAGCTTAGAGCGCAATGGTTCTTGGAGTTGAGCGTCGATCTGCACCATCTTCTAGGTGTTGTTTCTGAGACCAGCATTAGGACAAAGTCTTCCATGGGTTGAGCTCTTTCTTCGCTATTTTTCTGGGGCAACTCCAAGTCGACGTCCATGACCTACTTCCCTTTTCCCTTCAGGGCCACTATGTAGCACTTGCCCGACTTTAGCTGATCTCTGTGCACTATTCCCACTCTTTAGTCAGTAGGGAACTTCATTGCTAGGATATCTATCGATCTCTGTGCACTATTCCCACGAATGTACCGATCCCCCAAAGTACGGTTGTAGTTTGGCCATTACTGTGAAGTAGCCTTCCTACTTCTGCATCCATAGATCGATGCCACGAATGTACTGCACCAGCTCGTAAAACTGGCGATCGTCAATCCCAATAGCAGCCAGAATGCTTGGTAACATCAGGGGGATGGTGATTTGCCCGATTGTGACAGAAGGATTCTCTACCTTTTGCACGGGCTAATTCTGCCCCCCAGTTGTCATGCCATCCATCTGGACATTGTCAACATTGTTGGCATTGTGGTTGCTAGAGGATGCCATTGATAACTGCTTAGTGAATTAGTGAGAACTTAGATTTGATGTAGCGGTTCTCACAGACAATGCCATTTGATGGTGCACGTTCTGGTGCTCCCTGTTAGAGAGCAACTCGGATGACGGGTTGACTAGGTCAGCTGACCAAGCTGTAAGAAAACAATGGTCAAAGTGCCCAGAGTGGGCACTTTGATGCTTAACTTAGTGAAGAGTTTTAGATTCTAGAGAGCGAGAAAGTAAGAAATGTATGAATGCTAAATTGCATGTACCTTCTCTGCTCAATGGGGTGCCTTTATATAGATGTTCCATGGGCCTTACAAAGTGCGCCTGAGATCACTGGCCCATCTCGTTCGGAGGTGGTTTCGTACTCGGAGTCAGATTCCTCGTAAAGTGATAGAACTTATCTAGTTGACTTCAAAACGAGCGGAATGTGAGTTAGTTCTGTTGACGAGGCGACATGATCCTGAAGGAGGTCGCCCGTCACGTCATGTAGGTTGCCAACTGGGTCTCAGTCAGGTGGGCGGAAGCAGGTCGCCTCTTATGCTGACCTGAACCTTTCTGGGGCATCCACAAGTCGGCCTGCCAAGGTGGGGTTGAGGTAGTTGAAGCAGGTGCAATGTGTTTGAAGTGCTTTCAAAGTCATTATCTACATGGCACTAAGGTGGGTATCATGTATCATGATCTCACTGGAGGGCCAAATCACCCCTCATCAGAAATAGTCCTACGTTAATAGTGCCACATAGCTCTTGAAGAGTTTTATAGGCAATTGTCTTTGTGGCTGGAAATTGTTAGAGTCAAAACAGTTATTTACACTTTGCGTGGAAATTGCTATAAGGGTGTGCTAATGTCAGGGGTGTTCAGGAAACACATTTTCCACTATATAGGATTCAAGCATAAAAGATGGTACTTGTGTAAGTATAGACGGGGTCTTAACCCAAAACATTTCAGGTTCAGGTTCAGGTTGAAACCGTCAATTGGATCAAATCAAACATAACTCCATTTACAAATGGACTGGACCCAATCCAATCCAATCCAATCCATTTAAATGTAAGTGGAGCAGGCTGGATCCAATTCAATACAAACTGAATGAAATGCCAAAAAACAAAAATTATATAAAAAACCCAGAAAATATAAAAAAATACAAAAATATATTAAAAATTTCACAAAAATATATTAGAATGAAGAGAATCTGAAACATTGGAATCAAAACTTTTTGGCAAAATGTTTGCTTAAATTTGTTCTTTCTACATATCAACACTGTAATTTGTTTTAATACAAATAGTGGATATCGAGGACCTGAGCAAGGATTTTCATAACTACAGATGGAGATCCCTCGCTTATCAAATAGTACTTTGTCAAGATGGCTGAATCATATTTACAATTACAACTTTAGAGATGATCAATCTTGTTGATCTTGGCAAGAAGCTTTTTTCATGCAAAATTTCCACCATATATGCTCTGTCAACTAGTACCTGTAAAATACAAAACGGATAGCTTATGAAAATGTAAACTAATAATAAATGTTCACATAATGGAATTGCACTCTTCATAGAAAGCATCATAGATATACGTAAGAAACCCAAGCAACACAACACTTCATGCTTATCCACAGGTTGAGGCAATGTAAGCAATCCTTTTAAAGGCCACTGAATTTATTCTGAATTAACTTTGTTCTTCCTGGACTGGATTGGATTGGTCCCAATTCAATGGACTGAATATTTCTCCAACTTGGACTGGTCCAATTCAATGGATCGAATATTGGTCCAACCTGGACTGGATTGGACTAGTTCAATTCAATGTCTTATTGGATTTGTTCTTTATGTTGTTCAGGTAACCTCCTGAATTTCATAAAGCAGATATAAGTAAATTACAATCTACCTTGGTTCAAATTGGGTCAGTTTAAGACCACTCAAGCTCTGAATTTAGGCCAATTGTCAGAAGAAGAAGGTAAATGACAAAAGACAAATCTAGGGGAAAATAAAATGCCCTGCACAAGAAATGTGTTGCAATGCTGCAACTCTTCAGGTAAAGGTGGAATCCTTTTTAAACCGGCACCCATTTTGGGCATTCCTAACAATTCAAAGCTACCCATTTTGGAGTACTTAGGTCCACTCCTGCAACTAATTCAATCTGACTCTTTACCATTCATGGACCCTATAGAGGATAAATCAATGCATATCCTTGTGAAAACACAGAGGATAAGTGTGCCTTCTCATTTAATGGGTTCTAAAAATGAGATTTACTGAATCAAAATTCAGATTTAAGGCCATCAGTGCTAAACCCATTACAGCTAAATATGAACATATGAGTTCTGAGTTGTCACTACTGTGGCTGAACTGAATATAGAGACTACAGTAGAAGTAGATGAATTGAAATATTTACTTTTACAGCAGAAGTGGATGAATTGAATATAGGGGCCAATGGGCAGCTCTATTTGCTTCGTAAAAAAAGAAAGAAAAGAAAAGTGCATGCTATATAGTATCCTTATGTAGAAATCTACAAGCAAGGTCCTTATTCTTAGGCTATGTTTGGTTTGAAGAAAAAAGTAGGGAAAGGAAAGGAAAGGAAAGGAAAGGAAAGTCAAGAAAACCTTTACAAACTTTGTATAGTTTTTGATATCTTTCCCTTCAAGCCCTACCTTTTCCTTCAAACCAAACATAGCCTTAAGGCTCAGTTTGGAAGGAGTACAAATATAAATACAAATTTGTAGAGTACAAAACATTACATTTTATATTATTTTGTATGCATTTGTACTCCTTCCAAACCGAGCCTAAACAAAGTTTTAACTCTCAGCTCTTAGGAGCCCCATCATTTCCACCATCTTTGGGCCATTTTAAGATAAACATCCAAGAGCAGACCATCAGCATTTGCGTTGTTACTAGACCTTGTTAGTCTTCTTTGATCCATTTAGAAGTCATTCTCAGCTTGCAATGGTAAATTCTTACTATTACAACATCAAATGCCATTGCAAATTAACCAAGAATACCTCTCTGCAAACTCATTTCATTCATGCAACCTCCTAAAAAATGCCATTGCAAACCAAGAATACTTCTCTGCAAACTCTTTGATATTAGTCTATAATAGTTTCAATTATATTCAGGAAGGCAGCAGGAAAACGTACCAAGCAAATATTTAAAATTTGCTGATTTCACTTCAGACTTTCAGTTCATATCACAATCTTTGGAAAGTGGTAAATGGTGCCCCTACCGAGTGCTGGCCGATGATGGCTAATTCTCCAACTGACAAGTGGGTTGGACTGGGCTGGAAATTTATTACTAGGATACACTTTATGGCTTTGGCTTTATCCCATATTTCCATCTCATTAAAACATTTAGGGTGTATTTGGTTTGTGGTAATAAGGGTCTGGAATTGGAATTGAAATATTACATTTTAATTCCAATTTCCAACCATGAATGGAAGTGGAATTGAATTCCCATTCCTGATAGAGTGGCTTTCTCCCATTTTAGAAAATGAGAATCCCATTCCAACCAATTCCTATTCTTATTTGAGCCAAACAAATAAATGAAGGAATAAGCTATTACAATTTTAATGAATTTCGATTCCGGTTCTGATTAAGAATCAAACAGACTCTTATTCTGTATTGTACACTTGTACTAATAGTTTATTGGGAGAATGACTGATACCCCTAGTGTCAGAATTTATAGGTTCAATATACGGTTAGGGTAGGTGTTAGATCGGAATTGATGCCAATTCAGACGGGCGTGGGTGCATAGAATGTGGGTATCGGTTCATTTGAATGTTTATAACCCTCTGGTGTAAATTAGAAATCTGCATTAGACAAATCCGTTCTTTTCCGTAGTTTATTATCTCAATAACAAAAACGACACACCCACGTATTATTCTTGTCTCACTTGGTGAAAATAGTGGACCAGGTAATTTAGTTTATTGAACCTTATATATTTTAGGCCCATGAGCTCCCTACCCTACTCCTTACTACGTCATTGCACACGTCCAACAACTCTCCACGAAATTCGACTTTACATTTTACATCTGGAGAGTCTGGAGACTATAAAAGGATGGCTATTAACTCATTTTCTCAAGGCACTCTCCTGATCCAATTGAGTCGATACCACTTTGCCAACCCAAATACACCAATATACAAATAGTGACCGGATGAAGGGGGCCCAGCCCAACAGTCTAATAGTCAATATATACCCGTCAACAATCAAGATAAAAAAAAAGTCCTAATCCAATGGTCTTACAAAACTAAGGAGGACAGCTTCTTTGTCCTCCTAAGTAGGACATATGTCACAATACACCAACTCAATAACCCATAACCAGGTTGTGGTGTTTGGACCTTGTGTATGAATTATAAAAATAAGAAATAGTCCGTAGCAGAAGCCTTATTTAAATTTATTTTTTTCACTCCTTTCTTTGCTAAGCATCTTCGTCACTCTGACAAGTGGCAATATAAAAAAAAAATGGTTGCCATTTGATAAGGGTCCCACTCGCATGTTCTCAACAGAAATTATCTACATCCATCGGATAATCCTAGCGGTCCATTTGTTGGAAACTATGAAAATCTAGGTAGGTCAAGATGGTCAAGTTAGTTTTAAAATGCAGCTGCTACTGCCTACTGCTTTTCTGACGATGAATCGATTCAACGCTTCAACGCTTCAACGCAGGATCGGGTGGAGAAACCAGCTTTCGTACACGTATTTGAAACTGAAGTACTATAATTGCTTCTTCCGTTTACCCTTTTGATTCTGGTTACTTATTTATATTTGTTTTTCAGAGCACACGACGGACCAACAAGCCCCCGTCAGAACCCAGAATCTGTCAAGGCGAGCTGCGAGAGAGGGGGAGAAAGAGAGAGAGAGAGAAAGAGCACATCTGGTAACTGGTGGGTTCGAGTCGACAGGTAGAGATTTTGAAGATCCACATACCAATCATTTACGTTACGACTTCCCGAGCACATATCCCGTAATCCACTCTTCACCATGAAAATCACACCTTCATTTACTTTCGACAATCATTTGCAATTTTGTAGATATCTCATACCACTACTACTCTACTACTGCTACTACTACTACTAGTACTGCTACTACTCTCTAATTATTCGATCATTTCCCTTCTTCTAGTTTTTTCTTTTATAATTTCCATAAGGTCTCTTCTTTTACTGCTTGTAGTTATACTTCAGATCTTTTCTCTTTCTCTGTCTAGCCTATCTAACGTTTTCTTTTCGATCTTGATCTGTTCTGTGATTTTCAATTGAATTCGCCTTAATAATATCGTTTGTGCATTACTAAATGTGAATTTGTCTTTCTCTTACTGTCTATCTGGATTTGTATTTTCTGCCCGGCACTTGCTTACTGCTGCTTAACTTCTATTTTTGTTGAATTGTTCGTAGCTTTAGGTTTCAGTGGGATTTCGTTTGGTTGTTAGATTTCTTTGCCTGCTCTCTATTTGTTACAGTTGTTCTTACCCCACCAATATATTGAAGCATTTAATTGTAAGTTCCTAGTATTGACTTGCTAGTATTGAAACGAGAAAAGAAAGTATTGACTCTTTAGTCTCATTCTATAGAAGTATAAAACATTAATTGATCTAGGTTATTGATTGTCAATCTCGGGCGCCGGTTAGTGAGTAATGGTTTCCCTGGGGCATCTTACTTGCTAAAATTTAGAATTGGAATGACAAAATTTCACAACACGCTATCCGAGGACCCGGTTGCATGACCTGAAGCATGCAAAAGTTGAGATTGCATAACTGTTTCCCAGTTCTTTGTTGTTTCAGTGTGTATATGTATATGAGCCCACTTTTTCAACACCCCCAGCTGGGTCATGGCCTTGGTTCCATAAAAGTGTTCAATCAATAATGCTGTTAGTTTAAAATTAGACGAAGCCTTCTTAGTTTAGAACAAGACAAATCCCACCTTTCACATTTTTTCCCTTCCCAAACTTTCTTGTCTACAATCTTTTTTATGAGTAACTGGTAATTTCACTAATATTGTAAATAGTTGTATTTAACAAGCACAAAGACATGCTGTGATTTCTAGCAATACTCCTCTTTGTCTGACCTGACTTTAGAAAACCTGGAATAGATTTAGCATTGCAGACGTGTCAGCATGTGCCTGAAACATGGTTATGGTACTATATACAAAGAAAACAAATTTGTGATAATGGAGGTCCCTTGTTGTTGGTGGGAGTTAGTGAGTGATTTCGAAAGCAAATAATGAACTTAGCGAGATGGAGAGGATAAGTAAGTAGAACAAATACAGAAAACAAGCAGACACACACACACGAATTTTTAACATGGAAAACCTTTCTGAAACTTGAAGGGAAAAAGCACGAGACACAAACTTCCACTATTTGTCAATGTTGGATTACAACTTCTCTAGTCTCTACCAGAGGATAACATAACAAGATGAATTCTTCTTTTTCTTTGTTATAGCGGGTGACCTTGGTGTTCACTTGTTACGTTGATTACAAGTAGTTGGTACAAGCTCACCTCACACTTGCTTTTCTAAATGAACAGGGATGCATCAATAAATAGGTGAGGGTAAAGATTCATCTTTCAATCATTGAAGATACTTAGTGTGCCAAAAAACAATTTTAATCATCCCGTCATAGAGTTATGAGGTCCTTGGAATACCAAAGGTTGTGGACCCGCAGAGTGCCAAGAATCCTGAGGTCACGAATCACCATCAGCAAAGCCCAAAAAGAAAATAAAATTTGGAGGGCAAGGCTAGCTTGCAAGATCAAAGGAGAGGTGCGAGGCCGAATGCCATGCGAGGTCGAACAACTAGTGAGGTTCGAGGAGCAATGGGGTGGAGCTAGCAATACTGTCATGGCATCACCCGAGGGGCTGCATGGTCGTTATCCCATGGAGCTAGTGAGGCCACGAAATCACCACCTCGTGAGGCTGCGAGGTTGAAAGGCCATGAGATTGCAAATAATTAACTCATCTTATGAGGAGGGAAAACCCAATAAATCTCTCCCTCTTGACTCATGAGGAAGGCTTTACTAAACCTGCCTTGTTCCTACAAATGACAAACTTCTCAACAATCATGGTCTTGATCATTGCATTTGATCCATTCTCATTAGTATGAATTTTCTTAAGTTCCAGTTGCTTCATTTCTAGAGCATTGTGAATCCAATGATATCCAACGTCAATGTGCTTGGACCTTGAATGGAAAGTGGAGTTCTTGTTGAGATGGATGGTACTCTAACTATGTAAGTGAAGAATGATTTTTTTCTTGCTTCAGACCAATTTTTGTAAGGGGATCTCTTTGTCCACAACAACTCCTTGCTTGCCTCAGTGATGGCAAAGAATTCAACTTTGGTAGTGGACAAGGTAACACACTTCTAAAGCTTGGATTGCCACAAGACTGGTCCTCTTGTAACAGTAACTAGATAGCCTATAGTTGATTTCCTCGAGTCAATGCCACCACCCATGTTTGCATCTGTGTAACCATCCAACAGAGGCTTGCCTTTAGTGCCTTGGAGGTATTTGAGAATCCATTTGACCACAACCCAGTGTTCTTTGCCAGGGTTTGAGAGAAATTTGCTTACAACTCCAACAACATGAGCGAAGATAAGCCTTGTGCATACCATGGCATACATCAGACTTCCCACGCTGATACAAAAGGCGCACCTTTTATTTCTTCCTTTTCTTTCTCACTTGTAGGACAATGTTGTGAGCTTAATTTGAAATGTCTTGTGTAGAGATGTTGAATAATAATATGATTATTTGTGGTCCCCATTGCTGCATGTTTCTTTATGTTATTTATGTCGCTGTTAGTATGTTAGCTGTGTTAGTTGGTTGGTTATTTCAGTTATCTTTTAGCTTATGTAAGCAGTAGGGGCAGTATTGGAATTTTACCATGTTTTGAAGTATTAATATAAATAGCCGAGTGGAGCGGCAACTCTTGTTACGACCCACACTCTTTTCTGATTTCTCTCCTTTTCGTTTTCTCTCTTCTTATTCTCTTATTACTCTTGTATTCTTTGTATACTTTCTTATTGAATTCACATCTAAATTAAGACTGATTACAGTCTTTACTAGACAAGATGGTATCAGAGCCAACCTAGGGCTTCTCATTTGAGTCTAGTCAGGCTGACTGCATGAGAACTTCCTAGGGTTGGAAGTTTTAGCAAAGATTGGTCAATCGGCTGGTTCTTAGAGATTGCTAGTAGAGTGCAGAAGATGCCCAAGGGATTGTAGAGCCTTGGAAAGTGTCTAGTGATTAGGAAGAATCAGAGAAAAGGAAGGACGTTCAAGATTAGGGTTCAGACTGAGGATTGGAGGTGGCGTCAGCCTGTTCTGGGTAAGTTTTGGTTTGTTTTTGAGATCGACATCAATCAGAATCTGATTAGAGTCATCTAGATGGAGCGGTTGGAAGTTTTCTAATTTCTCTGGATCTTTTTTAGGGTTTTTCTGACCCTACGATCAGTTCTCAGATTTAAACCCTAGTATTCTGACTGTTATCAGTTTCTGGGTAACGGTTAGACTTGTTTCAGCATTCCAGATTGAGTGATAATAATTTCTGGGAGATTATTAGATCTGTTTCAACATTTCTGGGTGATTGTTAGACCTATTTCAACATTCCAAGTTGTCTGTTAGCAATTTTTGGGTGATAATTACATTTGTTTCAGCATAAAAGGGTTCTTTTTGATAAATTTCTTAATAGAGATGGCAGGAATTGGGTTAAAGAATCAAGGTAAAAGTGTTTTGGGGGCTGGTGGTACTGGAAACATGATTGAAAACACTTTTCAGATTACCACTGTCAAATTTGATGGATCAAATTACTTGGAATGGGGTCAATCAGCCATGATGGCTATTAGGGGTAGAGGGAAACTAGGCTATGTGATGGGGGATGTAAAGGAACCAGCCAAGGAAGACCCAACATATGCCAAATGGGTTCAGGAGAACTATTTGGTCATGGCTTGGCTATGCAATTCCATGCAGCTTCAGATCAACCGAAATTACTTGTGGGCAAAAACTGCTAAGGAGATTTGGGACATCATGAAAGACACCTACTCCCAACCATTTAATGTTGCTAGGGCTTATGAGCTAAAATGTGAAGTAAACAATCTTAAGCAAGGAGAGAAACTGGTCTCAGTTTACTTCGAAACTTTGAAATCCTTGTGGCATGAAATTGATCACCTAGAGACAATTGAGTGGGAAAGTCAGAAGGATGCACAAACCTACAGAAAACAGGTTGAGACCAATAGGGTTCTTGAATTCCTAGCTGGTCTGAATTTAGAATATGATATTGTGAGGCAAAACTCCTCACTAGAGAAAGTGTGACCTTGTCTCAAGCCTATTCTTTAGTGCATAATGAAGAAAGTATAAGAAAGGTTATGTTGCAATATCAGCCTTTGGAATCAACCTTAGCAGCAGTGAAACCAAAGTTTAGGGGTGACAAGGAGAAGGATATGAAGAAGGACGATAAGAGGGAGTTGGTGTGTGATCATTGAAAGAAACTAAAGCATACCAAGAAACTAAAGCTATCACTACTGATGGTGCATCCTCATCCAGTACAAGAGCCACATCCTGTTATGGGCACACCATCCGGCAGCGCACTGCGGAGCAGTCATAGGCAGCAGCACGCACGGCAGGCCGCACAACAGCAGGCACCGCCTGGCAGCGCCGCACAGTAGCACGCACCGATAGCACGCAACGCGCACCGCCAGGCAGCAGTGCGCACCGATAGCACGCAACACGCACTGCCCGGCAGCGGTACCATGAGCTGCACGCACGCACCCGGCAGCAGCAACAGAGCGGGGCCCACACGACAGCTCATAGGGGTGGGTCCACCCTTATCTGGACACGTCAAGCCAACTCGCCGCCAGCTTACCTTATCCTTATCTATCCCTATCCCTTATCTTATCCTATCCTTTATCCTTGTCTTATCTTCTTAAGTAGGAGTTGTGTTACCATTAGGAGTTTTAGTTTAAGTTGGATTACCCTAGCCTAGCCGAATCCAACAAGGAATTCTCTTCTGTAATCTCCTATTCAAGGAGCTACGAATTGAAATAAAGCATTCAGTTTTTCAGCCAAGAAAAGAGTGGGGAGAGTTCGGGTGGTCTCTTGGAAAAATCACCCATTCAGTCCCGCAATAGGGTCTGCACGCAAGGGAAGACGCAAGGGAAGCAGGGCTTTCGCACCGTGGACCGACCCGTGACGGGATCTTATGCGCGGGACCATAACAAATTGGTATCAGAGCCAAACATCACGGGTGATATGGAGCAGCTGTCTTCCAAAGTCCACGAACTGGAACACCAACTTGCAGAAACCAGCATGGAGGTTCGTGAAGTCAGGGAAGACGTCCGGGAGATGCGACGCCTGCTGGAAGCATTCCTCTCCAACAAAGAAATGAGTTCGAAGGGAATCACCAACACCAATAGACGCCGTCCGGACTGGGCAGTGGCATGCAGCGAACAATAGATCACTGCCCCTACAGCCGCAGTTATTTCCAAGGATTAACGCACGGAGGATGAAACTGTAAAGTCTCCTCCTTTGGCCGGGGATGATGTCACGAACATTATAGTAGAACCCGCAGAATGCGCTCCTTTGACGGAGACAAGTGGGCTTGGCGATGTTGCTGGGGCTTTACCGAAGGCCTTGGCTTGGCGTGGACATAAAGCTATGGTTGCGGCACCACAGTATGGTAACTATACAGAAATCCAAGAAACAGGAGTGTGCAAGAGATGTACGGTGGAAGGGCAGGATATAGAGGTCAATTTCTTCCAATCTTATACTGATGGCATAGATTTTGTGTTCATGGACAACCCTATGTTTCGTAATATTGAGGAAAATATATATGGGGAAGGCCGAGAGGATATTCTAAAACGTATGGTCCTCTTCGGTAAGGCCGCCCTTGAGGTCCTCGACTGTAAGCATACCCAATGCGTTCTTATGATCCACAACATAGGACACCGGGGTCATGGTCCAGTACGTGATTTTTGTTATGTGGATCTTCCACAAAACTACTTCAAACTATATGACCCAGGAGGTAGGGAACACTTCAATGGCCTTGCGGTTGGCCTGAGTGCAGCAGAGCGGGTAGTCACTGTAAGCCATGGTTACGCCTGGGAGCTGGAAACTAAAGAAGGTGGCGGGGGTCTGCATCAAATAGTCCAACATTATGCACCGAGGGGCGGGGCAGTCGTTCATATTGTTGGTGGACTAAGAAATAGCGTGTAGCCGTTTGATCCATTTGCAGAGTCCCAAGCCATGTATCCTAAACACGAGCTTGAGGACAAGCTCGTAGTTCGGGAGGGGTGTAATGTTATGGGCACACCATCCGGCAGCAGCACACACGGCAGACCGCACAACAACAAGCACCGCCTGGCAGCGCCGCACAGCAGCACGCACCGATAGCGCGCAACGAACACCGCCAGGCAGCAGCATGCACTGCACGCACCGCACGGCGGCATGCACCGCACACCCACTCGGCACCGCACGGCAG
>NW_010729088.1:5561455-5571742 GCF_000365185.1 Nelumbo nucifera | reverse complement strand
ATTAGGAGTTTTAGTTTAAGTTGGATTACCCTAGCCTAGCCGAATCCAACAAGGAATTCTCTTCTGTAATCTCCTATTTAAGGAGCTACGAATTGAAATAAAGCATTCAGTTTTTCAGCCAAGAAAAGAGTGGGGAGAGTTCGGGTGGTCTTTTGGACAAATCACCCATTCAGTCCCGCAATAGGGTCTGCACGCAAGGGAAGACGCAAGGGAAGCAGGGCTTTCGCACCGTGGACCGACCCGTGACGGGATACTATGCGCGGGACCATAACACATCCCTAGACACTTTAATCATTGTCCGAGCTGCTCTGACTCGGTTAGAAAGTGAAGTTGGCACTTCAGCATCCTCATCTTAGCCACCAGTTACAACATCTGCTACTCCTACTTCAACATTTTCTCATTTAGGTACAAGGGCTTTAGCATATCATGCTTCAGCTGTTCAGCCCCAAGTAACAATGAACCTTGTTGGGTTATAGATTCAAGTGCTTATAACTGGATTGTCCTCACTGTTTACTACTTATTGCTTATCCTCTGGCAGAGACAAAGTGTCCATTGTTGATAGCTGCCTTGTTCCCATCTCTGCCAAGGGAGACATTAGATTGTCTAATGCTATCTCCTTGTCCTAAGTTTTGCATGTTCCTAAACTTAGTACTAACCTTTTAGTTAGTAGCATCACTAAAAATCAAAACTGTTCCATGACTTTCTTTCTTGATTGGTATGTTTTTTTAGGATCTATTGACAAGGAAGGTGATTGGGGTTAGCTGTGAAACGAATGGAATGTACCTGCTTAGAGGGCATTCATATGGGGAAGATAAAGAATTTGAGAGGTCATTTGTTTCTCAGTTTGTGAGCCAGATTATGCTTTGGCATAATTGGTCAGGTCATTTGTCATTTAGGTCTTTGAAGAGTTTGTTTCCCAGTTTATTTGAGTCAGTTTAGATGTCTAGTTTAAAATGTGAAACTTGTTAACTTGCAAAGCATTGTAGAACAACCTATTCTTTGAGCAATAAAAGAAGTAGTATTCCTTTTGAATTTGTGTATACTGATATTTGGGGACCATATCACATCACTTCTATGGGGGGATACTAATATTTTTTGTTGTTTGTTGGTGACTATACTCGCTTCTCATGGTTTTATCTTATGCGTTCTCGAGATGAGGTCCCTACCTTGACTCGGATCTTCCATCAGATGATTTTAACCCAATTTGGGGTCAAAATCAAAATTTTCAGATCCAATAATGCTAAATAGTATTTTGCAAAACCATTGGCTTCATATTTCCTTGACCATGGGGTTATCCATTAAAGCACCTTTCCCCATACACCTTGGCAAAATGGGGTTGCTGAGAGGAAGAATAGGCATATATTGGAGGTGGCTAGAAGCATTAGGCTGAACTCCAATGTTCTTACACGTTTCTGGGGAGATGCTATTCATACAGTTGTGTATCTCATCAACCAAGTTCTTTCACGGGTCTTAGACATGAAAGTTCCATTTAATCTATTATATTTCGATAAGGATTTGTTTACTATTCCCATAAAGACTTTTGGATGTACTTGCTTTATTCAAATTCTTGAGCCTTATCGTTTCAAATTTGATCCTAAAGTTTCAAAATGTATTTTTCTTGGGTATGCATAAACTTAAAAGGGACATTGCTGCTAAGAACATATTTTTGGGAAACAGTTTGTTTTTATGGATGTCACTTTCTTTGAGGATGTACCCTACTATCATAGAGTTTCTTCTCAGGGGGAGAGTAGTGAGATGGGTTCTCATTCATCGAAAAGTCCATTACCTATCCCTATCACTAAAGGGGAGTGTAGTGAGGAGGATTGTCAAAGGTGCTGAGATTTGAGGGTGTGTCATAGGTGGTGGAGGCAGGTTGATTTCGGTCATCAACAGTCTAGGCCAACTCTAATTTCCTCTGCGGCTCTAGATCTAGGTACCACAATTCCTTTATCTTTCACTACAGATGAGATACCTCCAGTTGTTGAGCCTTTTCTACTTCCTTTGGATGATCTTGATCTTCCAGTAATAGTCTACAAAGGGAAGTGCCGTTGTACCTCATCTACAACACATTGTATTTCCCAGTTTCTGTTTTATGATCATCTGTCTCCATCCTATAAGTCTTTTTTAGCATCTATTGCTTCTATTTTCATTTTTATGACAGTATAGGAATCCTTGTCAGTACTTGAGTGGAATGATGCAATGAGTGTAGAGATGGATCCCCTCTAAAAAACAATACATGGGAGGTAGTTGATTAGCTTGAATGGAAAAAACTGATTGGGTGTTTACAGTGAAACATAATTTTGAGGGCTCTGTTGAAAGATATAATGCCAGGTTAGTTGCAAAGGGGTTTATAGAGATATATGGCATAGACTATTTAGAGACTTTTGCACCAGTAGCAAAGATGAACACTGTTAGAGTTTTACTATCCATTGCAACAAATTTCTCGTGGCCATTGTTTCAGATGGATGTTAAAAATGCCTTCCTCAATGGTGATTTGCAAGAGGAGGTGTACATGGAGTGATGCAGAGATAAAGAGTCAAAATTGGAATTTTATAAAATTTATGTATTTCTGTATTTTTGGACAGTAGGGGTATTTTTTCCATTTTGCAATTT
The DNA here is from genome assembly GCF_000365185.1 of Nelumbo nucifera. The sequence goes on along the minus strand of NW_010729088.1, from coordinate 5,569,129 downwards.
TTGTGGGGTTCAATGATAGGGTTTAATTGGTCTAGTTATAGTTTGTTTATGTTTAAAATTTTAGAGTCATTACATAAGTAGGATTAGGGTTATTGATTCTTCTTTGAATTGAAATAGGATATAATAACTTAGTTTGAGTCCTACTAGGATTATTGAGTCTAACAGTTTGACTCCTAAAACTATTATAAGTCTAATAGTTTGAATTCTAGGATTATTATGAGTTTGGAGTTTATAAATATGTATGGACGTTTTTCACAAAGGCAATGAATTATATTGAGTTTTCTTCAGCTTATGCTAGCTATGGTAAGTGATTCCCATGCCCTAGAGTGATTCTAGGCACCCTGTAAGTAATTCCAGGTATTTTCTCTCTTCTTTCTCTCCCTATTTTCTCTCTTATTCATTCAAGAAGCCATTATAGCCATTGACAACCATAAAACTTTGATCAAGAAGGCCATTCAACATTCTCTAAGGACTAGAACTGAGCTTGTCCTACATCATGGAGTTACCTCCTAGATTCTATAGTGCAGAAGTAGGGAAGAAGGTCTGCCATCTGAATAAAGCTTTATATGGATTGAAACAGTCTCCTAGAGGCTAGTTTGATAGATTTAGACAGGCTCTTAAAAAATTCGGCTATGTACAAGCCCAATCAGATTACACCCTTTCCATTTAGAAAATGGACTCCTCCTTGACTCTACTTGCTGTATATGTGGATGATATTGTGGTGATAGGGAATGATACCTGTGAGATTGACTCTCTTAAGCAACTACTTCACCAAGAATTTGAGGTCAAAGACTTGGGAGAACTATATTATTTCTTGGGCATTAAGATAACATGATCTAAACATGGGATTTTTGTCTCCCAAAGGAAGTATGTTCTTGATCTTTGTAGAAAAGATGGGCAGAATGTCCCATAGGCTGTTATTCTATGTTATATTTATATTCTTGTCTGTAATGGGTCTTATTCTGGACCCATCCTCTTCTATACTGTGTTTTTGTAATTTCTTGCCCAACCAAGGGCCTCTCTTGTAATTACTCAAGAATTAACTTAATAAAATTGTATTAGAGTGTTAGAGGGAGAGTTTAGTTTTGAACCTCTCATCTCACAACTCTCCTTGCTGCCAACTCTCTCTCTTCATCTTCACCAACCTTCTCATCTGTTTGCCTTTTTTTGGTTTCATCTAATCTTACACAGTCCCATACTTCGAAGGGCTGTTTTTCAACTATCTTTTAGAAGAAATTGGGAAGCTAGGTGTTAAACTTACTGACACACCTATTGAACAAAATCATAGGATAAGTGTAGATGGTGGAGAGCCCCTTGAAGACAAGGTTATATCTCTTATGCGGTCTGTATTGTCTCTTGGAGAAGTAGGAACAAAATGTTGTTGCTCGCTCCAGTGCTGAAGCCGAATACAAATCTATGGCGAATGGTGTGGCTGAAGTGTTATAGTTGAGATCCCTATTTGAGGAATTGGGCATTGCTTATGAGAAGCCTCTGATGCTGTATTGTAATAATCAAGTAGCTATTAACATAGCCCATAATCCGGTACAACATGATAGAACTAAGCATATTGAAGTGGATTAACACTTTATCAGAGAGAGTTGCTTCCCAAGAAGTGTGTCTTCCATATATTATCTCCAATATGCAGCTTGTTGGTCTCTTCACCAAGGCAGTTACAAAGACCAAGTTGGAGACAGATTTATGCAAGTTGCGAATGACTAATATCTACTCCCAACTTGAGGGGGAGTGTGGAGATGTGGAACAATAATATGATTATTTGTGGTCCCCACTGCTGCATGTTTCTTTGTGTTATTTATGTTGTTGTTAGTGTGTTAGTTGTGTTAGTTGGTTGGTTATTTCAGTTATCTTTTAGCTTAGGTAAGTAGTAGGGGCAGTATTGGAATTTTACCATGTTTTAAACTATTGATATAAATTGCTAAGTGGGGCGGCAACTATTAATATAAATAGTGATGAAATCATTGTTTAAAAAATGCTTTACAAACACACAATGGTTGGATGAGGTTTTACTGAATCCATGATCTGTCATAAAGGATTCAAATTTCTTGTACCACTGCCTTGGAGCTTGTTTGAGTCCATAAAGACTATTCTTTAATCTACATACCATGTGCTCATTGCTTTTAACTTGGAAAGCCTCGGGCTGCTCCATGTAAATCTCCTCTTCTAAGTCTCCATGCAAAAAGGTAGTCTTAACATCAATATGTTCAACTTCTAAATCCATGCTCACTGCCATAGTAAGAACCACGTGGATGGAAGACATTTTAACAATTGGTGAAAAAAATTCTTCAAAGTCAACTCCTTTCTTTGGACTAAGACCCTTCACAACTAGTCTAGCCTTGTATCTTGTCTAAGCATCACTTCCTTCAGCATTAACTCTAAACACCCACCTATTTTTTAGTGCTATCTTGCTCTTCAAGTAGTTTCACTAGATCATAGGTGTGGTTGTCCTACAAGGATTTCAACTCTTCTTGCATTGCTTTCAACCATTCCTCCTTGTGCTTATGTGACACAACCTCCTCAAAACTTTTTGTTTCATCTCCATTAATGATAAGTAGATACTCATTCAGAGAATACATTCTAGAGGATTGCCTCTGTTAGATAGATCTTCTTAATTGTTGTTCTAGTGGAGGATTAGAGGGTGGTTGCGCATCTTGAAATGCGCTATCACTTGAAGTGCTTCCCTATGAGATTTCGGATTCTTTTTAATTTCTCCCTTATTTTCATCATTCACCATGGGAGGAGGACTTGAACCTAACCATAAAGCTTTCTTGCTCAGACCTTGGCTTTTCCACCTCAAAGTCTTCAGTAGTCTGGTCCTTGAAGAACATAACATCTCTACTCCAGATGATCTTCTTGTCTACAAGATCTCACAACCTGTAGCTGAAATCTTCATAACCATATCCCATAAAGATAATTGCTTGGCCTTGCTGTCAAGCTTGGACCTTTCATCCTTAGGAGTATGTAGGGAACATCCTTCCCTCTCCAAGCTCTTTTAGGGACATCACCATTCAATGGAAGGGAGGGCAACAAATTGGTTAAGTCTACCGTGGTCCTCATGGCTTCTCCCTAGAAAGGCTTGGGTAACTTGGAGTGAAAGAGCATACACATGATCCTTTCAACTATGGTGCAATTCATCCTCTCTGCTATTCTGATCTGCTGGGGGTCTTGGGAATAGTCTTCTCAAGTTTGATGCCATACTCTCTCCAGTAGTTATCGAATGGACCTTGGTACTTACCATCATTGTTAGCTCTTACATACTTTAATTTTCTATTAGTTTCTCTTTCTACTTTGGCATGAAAGTGCTTGAATACTATCAGCACTGGATCTTTGGATTTTAGAGCATAGGCCCATACCTTCCTGGATTGATCATCAATAAATGTGACAAAATACAAAGCACCACCTAGTGTTTTAACACTCATAGAACACACATCAGTATGTATAAGGTTGAGAATATTTTGGCTTTTATGTGAAGGAGTTCTTTGAAATGAAATTTTGTGTTGTTTGGCAGCTAATAAATCAAAACAGGTTTTCAGTTGCATACCTTTGACAATGAGCAACACTTCATTCTTTGCAAGGGTCTCAAGTCCCTTCTTACTCATGTGACCGAGCCTCTTGTGCCATAGCTCTATGAGGGATCTTCCACAACATTCACTTCTCCATTTGCAGATTGTGGTTTGTGTCACATAGGGAGTGTTCACCTGGACACTATTAGAGATCCTATGGTGAGCTTCCATTTCGTTTCACCAAAGTAGCTGGAATATCTAGCATCATCAAGGCAACTGATAGAGATAAGGTTGAGGTGGATTTTAGGAACATGTCTGACATTTTTCAGCAACAACTTGCAACCATGGTTATTAGTCTTCAAACAAATGTCACCTACGCTGACAATCTTAGAAACACCATAATTTCCCAATCTGACATAGCCATTGTCTCTACTACTGTAGGAAGAGAAGAAGTCCCGCTGTGAGGTGACATGGAATGAGGCACCTGTCTATTGCCCAGTTGGAGTCATGGCATGCAAGGTTCACAGCTCCATAATTATAGATGATAACAACCTCGCCATCAGTTGTAATAGCCACAACATCCTTTGCTTCCCTTTTGTCTTCACCATTTCCTTTGGATTGCTCCCTCTTGAGCTTTCTGTGTTCTTTCTTGATGTGGCCAGGTTTGCCACAATGGTAGCACTTGACCCTATTTTTGGACTTGGATCTTTCTTGGGGCTTATCTTTGTCGTTGTCATTAGATTTCCTGATTTTGCTCCTGCCTTGTTTTTCAACAACAAGAGCTTCAGATTGAGTGAGGTTCCATTCTTCTTCCTCCTTGTCTCTTCATTGAACATGTGGTCCTTTACCATGTTCATGGTTAGTATAGCATTGGGAGCTGAGTTGCTGAACAAAACCACCAAGGATTCCCAACTATTGTGTAATGAACTCAGAAGTAGCAGTGCTTGAACTTCATCATCAAACACTATCTTCATATTGGACAGCTTGTTCAATACTTCTTGGAACTTGCTCAGCAACATTGCAACCATCTTTGTACTTTTTTTTTGATCAATAACAGAAACTTTTATTAATTAAAAGGATATGGAAAAGATACAACAAGAAGGGGGTAAAATCTCTTACCCCACCCAAAAAACATCACATTACAATACAGCCCAAAAGAAACTAGTTCTTCCCACCCCTTGTTTAGCTAGATAATCTGCAGAAGAATTGGCGCTCCTCTTGGACCACTGAAACTGAATTTGCATGTCTTGAGTGAGCTGGAAATTTTTTTTTTTTCATTCGAGAACTTCCATAAACTAGCCTCTTCCTTCTGCAGCCAGTTAATAGCCAGTTTAGAATCACCCTCCACCAACAGCTTCCTAATATTCAGTTGTTTGGCTCTTTTAATTCCTTCTAATACTACTGAAATTTCAGCTCTCAGAGAATCCCCCCAGCCTATAGGCCCTAAAAACATAGCCATAATTCGACCTTCTTCATCCCTGAACACTCCTCCAATACTTGAAAGGCCTGGGTTCCCTTTGCTGCTACCATCAAAATTCAATTTAGTGAACCCCATAATTGGAGGAGACCAAGTTGGAACAGTAGCATTAAACAGCCGAGCAGACCAGGCAACTTCTTTCCAATTTCTAATGATGTCTCCTGCTGAGATACCTTCAAAAAGCTTTGTAGACTTGACCCAACGAACCACCCTAATGTAGATTAAATCAATGATGGCTTCGTTGTTCCTTTCTTTTTCCTGGAAGGTTCATTGATTTCTTTCCTCCCACACTGACCAACATACAACTGCTCTTATACATCTCCACAAGATCTTACCTCTCTTTTTTAAACCCCTCACTGGAACAGAGTTAAACAAGCTTAGTTCACTTGGGGGAGTGGGCCACTTGCAACAAAAAAGAGAGAAAAGCCAACACCAGATTTCTGAAACAAAAGGACAGGAAACAAATAAGTGATAGCAGCTCTCACCATTCCTCTTACATAAGATACACCAGTGCGGGGATAAACACCATCTTGGCCTTTTCTTTTGAAGTAAGTCACAAGTGTTGCACTTTCCTAGGATAGCTTCCCAGCATAAAGCACCTACTTTGGGAGGAATTGGTCTACCCCAAACTTCCGGAGCCGGGAAGGGAGGATCAAGGACCGAATGGGAATGGGTGAATTCCTTGAAGAAGGAAGAGCATGAAAAAATACCCGAAGGAGTAGGAGCCCAAATCCTACTGTCCAATCTAGAGGGGTCAACAACTACCTCCTCCAAAATCTTAATCAAATTAGAAATGGAATCCAATTCAGAGTCTCTAAGTGGCCTCCGGAAGCCCAGGTTCCAAACAGGGCCAGAAGTAGAATAGGTTAGGAAAGTAGCAACAGGCTCATTTTTAAACCTTGAGAGAGAGAGAACAAAGAAGGAAACTACTCTTTCAAAGGTGAGTTGCCCACCCAGATGTGTTCCCAAAATCTTATAGAATTACCAGAGCAAAGGTCATACTTGATAAAAGGAAGGATGGAAGAATAGTATGAATCGACTTCCAGGGAGAAGCTCTTGTAGCCCTAGGTGAAACACCCGTGTCCCAGCCATTTGCCTCTTGCCCATGAATACTTAGGACTATTTTAGCCCACAGATTATCCTTTTCCTTTGCTAGTCTCCATAACCATTTCCCTAACAAGGCTTCATTCTTCTTCTACAAGTTACCTAAGCCAAAACCACCATCCTTTTTAGCTCTATTTACCAAATCCCACTTGACTCTATGATCCCTTTTCTCCTCCCCAGGTTCCCATAGGAAATCTCTCATGAATTTCTCCAACACCTTACACACTCCGTCAGGAATCTTAAACATAGACAAAAAATATATTGGGAGGTTCGCCATGGTTGCTTTAATCAATGTTATCCTACCGTCCAAAGATAGATAGTTTTTCTTCCATGAAGCTAGCCTTTTTGTGAATTTCTCAATCACTGGATTCCAAAAGTCCCTTATACTAGGATTATCCCCTAAGGGAAGTCCTAGATATTTCAGAGGCCACTGTGCAATCTTGCATCCCAATATTTGGGCCCTTTCTTCCACCTCTTTGGCCCCCATATTAACACCAATCACACAACTCTTATCAAAGTTGACTTTGAGGTTGGTCACATGTTCAAAGACATTAATCACCCGTTTTAAGTTTAGTAGAAATCACTAACTGCATATTTAGTCGAGTTTCTTGTGAAAGGAAAGAGGGGGAAGATGAAGATTTCAGCAGTAGAGAAGAAAGGAGAAGAAGAAAAGAGTAGGAAGTCAACCAGGATTGTAAAATTAACCCTAGCCCCTACCTCTCATTATATTTATACTTAACTTAAAGGATGAGATATTACAAGGATGGCCTTAGTAGGGTGGCTACTAATATAACTGAACAATCACAACTTAAAAAAACATAAACTAATGGGCCTAAAGCCCAACAACTTCCTAACTAAATAAAAACAAACCGGACCAACTCAACACTCCCCCTCAAGTTGGGAGTAAATGACACATTCCCAACTTGCATAGATCATGCTCCAGCTTGTTCTTTGCAACACCTTTTGTGAGAACATCAGCGAGTTGCAGATCATAAGCAATGTATGGAAGACAAACTTCTTTAGAAGTTGCCCTTTCTTTGATAAAATGTCTATCCACTTCAATGTGCTTAGTTCGGTCATGCTGGACTGGGTTATGGGCAATGTTAATTGTTGCCTGGTTATCATAGTATAGCATCATAGGTTCTTCTGCATGTACACCAATTTCTTCTAATAGGGAACGAATCCAGAGAAGTTTTGAAACTCCATGTGCCATGGCCCTGTATTCGGCTTCAGCACTTGATCTTGCCACCACTGTTTGTTTCTTACTCTTCCATGAGACAAGGTTACCCCCAACAAGGGATCCTGCCCTTGTTCAGTAAACAATATGCCTCTGCCYGGGTGTCCCTTCAGATAAGCAAGAATGCTGTCAACTGCCTCCCAATGCTGGACTCGTGGAGCATGCATGTATTGACTTACTACACTTACTGCATAGGAAATGTCTGGTCTTGTCATACACAAGTATAGCAGCCGACCCACAAGTCTCTGATATCTCCCAATGTCCTTTACTAGTTCACCTTCTGATGCATTGATTTTATGGTTCTGATCAATAAGGGTGTTGATTGCCTTTGTTCCAAG
>NW_010729088.1:5542546-5555056 GCF_000365185.1 Nelumbo nucifera | reverse complement strand
CCTTCTTTTTCTGACTTTCCTTTCCTCTTTCTTATTCTTCAGATGCACTTTCAGCTCATTCAGATTTTTAATCTTGCAGCCTAGCTTTCCTACAAATTCGGCTAAGGAATCCTCTCTTTCAATTCCTTTTTCAACACCTTTATTTTCGTCCTCTCTATGCCTCCCGTACACCCCTTTCTGTTCCATTCCTCCTCTGTCTTCTTTAGACCCACCAACCTCACCCTCATTTGCCTTATCCCTTTCTAATTCCACTCTATTTGTTTTCCCAAGTTCTTCCAAGACTAAATTGCATACCCCCTCCTCCTTCTCATCCTTATTCTGTATCTCCCCACCCCCCACACCTGTCATGAGTAATTGGAAGTGAGGCAGGCCTGGAATCTGGGAGACAACCATCAAGAGCAGAACAAGGATTAGTTCAAAACCCAAAACCACAAGCATGCCTGGGTCTGAAAGAAGAGGTTGTTCAACAACAATCTGGGTTTCACAATTCGGTGGCAGAGTATGCTTATGCTGGTCACACCCTAGGCATGATTCACCCTTGCTGGTACTTCTGGGGCTCTGTCGTTCGTCCCCTCCTGATATATCAAAGTCTGAATTCTGGTGTTCAGTCATTACCATCTCATTTATTCCCAGCCCCCTGTTCATTATCTTGTTTGATTGTTTCCTTCCCAAGGTTCGGTTATCCCCCCCAGCCTCCAAGTAGCATGCAGCATCATTTGTCAGCTCACCATCAGCAGGGATTCTCAGCATGGAGGTAAAGTCTTCCCCCTTCTCAGCGGTGGGTCTTAGCATAGATGAAGCGTCTTCCACATTCTCAGCAAAAATAATGTCTGTGTTGAAGGTGTCTTCCAGCATTTCTATCCCATCCTTAACTTGATTTTCAGCTTCCAAGTCTGTCTCAGCATCGTCCTCTGAAGAGTCACAACTTACCCAACCTGCGTCTTCTTCTTCCAGCTTCACTACAGTACAGTACAAAGGAAGAGTCGCAATTTCTTATTCTGCTTATTTATCTTCCGTTGTCTCAGCATCTCACCAACAAACTAGTATCACAACTTACCCAACCCCCTTCCTTTGTACTTCATGTTTACTAGCTTTCGATTCATGAAAGTATTGTTTGCGAGGTCTTGTGCTCATAGACTCTCTAGCTTCAGCCATAGCTTGTATGCATTGACTTATTGTGCAACATGGTAGAAGACACTTTGGTTTATCCATTGCCTTATTGGTCTAACAACTTTCCTATTCAGCAGTACTCAGTCATCGTTGAACTTGGTCCAGGGTTTGACATTTTTCAGCTTGATGGGCTGAAACATCTGTTTACAGTAGAGAATATCTTCTATTTTTATCTTCTAGACTATGTATTTTGAAGATGTAAGCTTGAACACCATGCAAGAGCTCTCTTCCGTCTCACTAGATACTGACAAAAATCACACAACAATGAACCTAGGCTCTGATACTAGTTTGTTGGGAGTGTGTGATACTGAAAGCAAACAACGAACTAGTGAGATGGGGAAGATAAAAAACCAGAATAAGAATAGAAAACAAGCATACACATGGATTTTTAATGTGGAAAACCCTTCTGAAACTTGAAGGGAAAAACCATGGCAGTAGTCTAGGTAAACTTCCACTATTTGTCATTGTGGGATTACAACTTCTCTAGTCTCTGCCAAAGGATAATGTGGCACGAAGATGAATTCTTCTTGTTCTTTGTTATAGAGGGTGACCTTGGTGTTCACTCACTACACTGATTACAAGCAGCTGCTGATAAAAGCTCACTTCACGCTCTCCTTTCTAAATGAACAGGGTACATAAATAAAGAGGTAACGATGGTGGTATATCTTCCAATGGTTCAATCACTGAAGATATTCAGTGTACCAGAAAACAATTTAGTCACCCCATTGTAGAGTCATGAAGCCCTTGGAAAACCAAAGGTCACAGGCCTGTGGAATGCCAAGAGGTGTGAGGTCATGGATCACCATTAGTGAGGTCCTAACCTTTGGTATTTTTTTGCATAAAGTGGATGCTCCCAGATAGTCAGACTCACCCAACATGTTACCTTTACACCAAGTAGTTTCCCAAGGGATTTATCAGTAAATAAAAGGGATTAATGGTTTTACCCACAGGAAACAACAGTAGAATATAAGATGGATGGATGGAAAAGTTTAGTTGCAATAGATCATAAAAGAACCAAAAATAAGAAGGCACAGAAAAAAAGATGAAAAATAATTATAGAGAAGAAGCTATTCTATCTTACATTTGGCCCTCTTCTTCTGGGTGGTGGGGGAAGGGGGAAGGGGGAAGGGGATTGGGCATATGAAAGAAAATATATACTATGTTGCTGCTGTCCATAGGCTGAATATGACATGTAGATCTAACAATATTTCTCTGACCACAAATAAGGTAGTAAGAAAATAATCGTCTTTTCGACCTATGACTAGGATATACATGTTGGCATAATTTGCTGAAGTATTTTACTTACTAATTACTATTGCATATCTATGACTAGGATATACATGTTGGCATAATTTGCTGAAGTATTTTACTTACTAATTACTATTGCATATTTGTTTTTTTATGCTGTTCTTCGAGGAAATGCTTTTTATTTTCAATTTCATAATTGAAGTTTTTCATTTTTGAATTATCATGATTATTAACAAATTCAGAAAAATCATCTTTTGTTAGAGAATTACTGATGTAGGATGGTAGGGGAATTTTAAAATATAGGTGGCCTGACACCAAATTGTTGTTGGGCTGCTATGACCTAGAACTGGTAAATTAAAGAATAATTCTTTGTAGGGATAAGGAACATATCTGAGGTGGTGGCTATGGATTCAATTTAGGTTTAGGGTTGGTTTTAGGCCTAATGAAATGAGGCGATTAGGGCTAGGAGGGTGTACGAGGTTGGGGATTAGCAACTATAGATTCTCCATGAAAGTTTGAAAGTTTGGAAATTGGAGGTTTATGTGGAGTTTTCGGATGGAATTTGGTAGGACTGGTGATGCAAGGCAAGAAGGAGAATGTCCTTCAAGATTGGATGTGGTAGGTAACAAAAGAGAAATTAAGGATCTGAGGTACATGAAAATGAGATTCAGATCTGGGTAGAGAAAAGAAAGAGAAAAACATATTGCAGCTTTAGAAGAAAAAAGATAGAGAGCGAAAGAGAGTAATGAAATCATTCTTGGTTGAACCTATTCCCATATTGACATGCACTGGACATGAGTTGCATGATTAACGGGCTTCTCTTCAATCCTTAATAAATAAAGTTGAATTGGTTTGATGTAATTGATGTAAACAGGAGTTATTACTGGGTTGACTTTTTTTAATTATGGAAGTTGTGGGTTGTAATAAAACTGAGAACAATGAAGAACAATGTATCTCGATTCCTGAATATTTTCTTTTTCCAAGTGTCATTCTCCCTTCAGTGTGAGTTTTCTTCTCTCTTGAGCAGTGATATGTAAAATTGCTTCCAAATCTTTACAGATTTGGTCACATCATCATCATCCAAGCCTTAGCCCAATTTTATGGAGTTGGCTACATGAATGCTGTTTTGTCATTCCATTCTGTTTCACAAATCTTTACAGGTTGGTGAAGAGCTACATAACAAACCTGTTCAGCACAACATTAGTTTTTATGGGGAAATTGATCAAGAGCACACATGGGATCAATTTCAGTTTTTTATTGATGTAATTTGTTGATGTTCTCCTTGGCCGTTTTTGAATGATTGATACGGGAATCAGAAAACTTATAGAGAAAGCAAAAGAGAGAAAAGGAAAAGCCCAGAGTTACTGGTGTTTAACAGGCACCACAAGTCACTAAAGTTTATGGGAATTACTCACCATAGAAGCAAGAGGCAAAACCTTACTCAAAAGACCAATCAGTGTTTTGCATTCACAAGACCAGACCCTTGAGATTGGTGGCTCTTACTAAAACCAAGGAAAACAGAAATTAAATTACATTGCTATCACTACTTCAACTTAAGGGAACTGCTATTACTCTCTAACTACTCATCTTATGTTTACAAAATTTTAGACACAAGTTAACTATGACTAGACAAAGAAAACTCTTAGGCTGGACTGCAGAAAACATATCATCATTATCATCTAAGCCTTGTCTCATCCATATTGGGCTTGCTACATGAATCCTGTTTTTCCATTCCATTCTGTTCAATGCCATACTGCAGAAAATATATCAAAGAACCAAAATATCCCGGTCACCCAACAAAAGAAAAATACATTAAGAAATATGGAAATTCCATATTTGACTCCTTAATTCCTATATCAATTATCCTTCTGCAGATTTTATGGATCAAATATCTATGTTCATTGAAATGCTGACTGCTTCTCTTAGTGTTGGATCTTTAGTGGGTGGCTTATATTGAAACTAGCTGCTATTACTGAGCAGGTGCATTGAGGGAAAAAGATGAGTACATTAGATGCAACCAGAGCAGAACTTGCTCTTGTTGTCTTGTACTTGAGCAAATCTGAAGCCAGGGATAAGATTTGCAGGGCGATACAATATGGTTCAAAATTCTTGAGCAATGGAGAGCCTGGTACAGCTCAAAATGTTGATAAATCAACTAGTTTGGCTCGCAAAATTTTTCGTCTTTTTAAGGTTAGTTTTTTTGGGACATTAACACCATGAAGTTTTGCAGCATCATTTCTAGGTCTACTTGTACAATTGGTCCCTCTGGGTTGGGCATCAATGTTTTAACTTGTATCAAGGGTGTCATATGCTTAATTTTGTCTCTATTGCTGAAAACTTATCTGAAAGTGAGACATATTTCTACAAATTTATTTGGAATATTATCTAATTTTATTCACGAATTTGCAGTTTGTCAATGATTTGCATGCTCTTATTAGTCCAACTCCTAAAGGAACTCCTCTTCCAATTATTTTACTTGGAAAGGTACATGTTGATTGCAGATTGAATCATTTTCCTTTCCTTTTACATTTTGTGATGTTAACCTGATACATCTTTCAGTCAAAAAATGCATTGTTGTCAACTTTCTTGTTTCTGGATCAAATTGTCTGGCTTGGAAGAACAGGCATTTATAAGGTGAGGGTTTCTTTACTATATTTATATACAATGAGGCATTAGAAATTAGTAACTTAGACAGTTCATTGGTTGTTCTAGAACAAAGAACGTGTAGAGCTGGTTGGCAGGATATCTCTTTTCTGTTGGATGGGTTCCTCAATTTGTACCACTCTAGTTGAGGTTTGTCCTCTTTGCTCCCAATAGTGCCAATTGATATATGTCCCTTTTTTTGAACTCTAGGCATATGGTCCTGAAAGTTAACTTACAAAATTGGTCCACTTTTTCATCTTTTGAAGCTTGCGGAGCTTGCAAGACTGTCTGCATCAATGAAGAAGTTGGAAAAGGAACTCAAGAACACTGATAAATACGAAGTACGTTTTTTTTTTCTTTTTTCAGTATATGGTACAAATTTCTTAAAGGAGCTGACCGTATCAGTCTTTCCCCTGTTCCCATTCATTCTGAAGACAGTTCTTTTTTCTGTTGGTGGATGCAGAATGAGCAGTACCGCACTAAGCTCAAACAATCAAATGACAGATCATTAGCTCTTGTAAAAGCAATCATGGATGCAGTGGTCGCAGTTGGACTGCTTCAACTGGCACCTAAGAAGGTCACTCCTCGTGTGACAGGAAGCTTTGGGTTTGTCAGCTCACTAATCTCTTGTTATCAGGTGCTTGCTAGTAAAACTATTTGTTATGAAGGTTCATTTATTCTTTTTCTTTTTTATTTTTTGAAAGAAAGGTCCATTTTATTCATGGAAGGGGAACCCTATTTCTTTTGCCACGTAAGAGAAAAGTATATTGAACAGTATTTTTAATCCTTCTGCTAATTTTATTTTATTTTATTTTTTTACTTTTATGCAGTTGCTTCCTTCCCCACCAAAGAGTAAGGCACCCTGAGAAAGGAAGACCATGTTGCTCAGCCTGCATCACAATAACTCTACATATTGGTAGGGACGATGGTGGTGTACGCTAGTTTACAAGATGTTTCTTTTTTGGAAGTTTACTAGATGTTGAATGGTGAAGAGATAATTGATGTTTTACCTGCTTAAACATATGATCCTGATTTGTTCTTGCTTTCTTATATCGTGAAAATATATATCCCACTGTCTCAGTTGATTGAATGGTCATTATCATCAATTGTTGCATTTTGATGCACATATGTCAATACTTTGGACATTGACATCTGCATGAGCATGAAGAGGCATGCGTCTATGCTCTAGTACGAGGGAAGTACCTGTGCTTTGAGGAGTATTTTGATCGGAGAATAGTAAGACAGATCATTATAAACCCCAGAAGAGTGATTTTAGGATTTTTCTCTTCTTTCTTTTCTCTCTGAGAGTGGGCCTTAGTGCAACGGTTGGATCGTTCCATTGCGACCTGGGTGATCAGGGTTTAAATCTTAGAAACAGTCTCTCGAGGGTAAGTAAAGGCTGCGTACATCTATCCCTCCCCAGTCCCCAGGCCCCTCATTGCCATTTACGAACACCATCAAATGACCTCATTAATGGGCTGATATTACTCCCAAGTAAAGCCCATTCTTCTAAAATTCAGCCTTTCTAGCCGTTAAAGTGTCCAACCTTGGTTAAAATAGGTTTCTATTCAAGTTTCTCCATTTTAAATTTTAAGTTCCTTTTTTTTCCCTTTAACAAATTTCAAAATTTCCACATTTAGGCGTACTTTTCTGAATTTTCTAACCTTGACTTTTTTTTTGAAAATTTTTGTTCTGCCGTGCAAAATCAACTTCTATAACCCTCCAACCTAATTCTTTATGCAAAGTTTTATCGCGTCCTATTTTGACCCCTTTTCTTGAAATCCCAAAGTTCCAAAGCCTAAGCACCTGTTTGGGAGTGCTTCTTTAGAGCGCTTATTGGGAAAAGTGCTTAAAAGATTACAAAAACACCTAAAAAAGCCCTTATGGGTATTTGATAAAAAAAGCCCCACTAAATGCTTTTTCTTTTTTAAGGGAACAAGCCTGTTTTGAAATAGTTCTTATTGCATTTCTGGCTCGTTGTAACCCCCACCTAATTATCATAATACCTATACTATATCATGTTTGAAAGAAGCTCATTTTCAACATTCACTCATAATCCCAAAGTTTTTATGAAATGTCACATGAAGTAAAAACGGGCTTAAAAATCAAAATTTTCAAATATTCTTGTGTTTTTTGGGGGCTCCTTGGAAACACAAAAACCAAGATACTCTACCCCATTCCCGTCCCATCCCCGGTTGTAGGGTGGGGCACCCACTCCTCATTAGGGATGGGGGATTCCCAAATTTTTCTCGTCCCAAGGCAATCACCTAAAAATACATTTAATTGTTAAGATATTTTAGAAATAAGATTATGGGAATTTAGAGTATTTTAGGGATTGCATTATGACAATTTAGAGGTATTTTAGAAATGGAACTCTGGGATCCTAAGGCCCTGTTTGGTAATGTTTTGCGAGAGCATTTTCTGCCATTCCTGGCGTTCTCGTGGAATAGAAACACGTTTGGCAAAAAAAAAAAAAAATGGAAGAAACGAGCCATTCCCACATGAGTACATCACCTAAAGAATGCGTTCTTTGGGAGTGACCAATTGACGCTCTCAAAGAACACGTTCTCTGGGAACGCGTGGTTCCCACAACGTCCTTGTCTAATATCGAACACATGTGGAACGTTCCCACATGAGAGAAAGGGTGCCATTGTTATTTCACGCAAAAATATAAACTCAAGCCCTAGATTGTCGTTCTACTTCCATTTGATTGGTTTTTCTAAGATCACAGTTTTAAGTATTAATTTCACTAAGGAATATTTGTGTATAATACTGTTTCTCATTTTCTAAATCTAATGAAGATCTACTTCTTAGGTTTTCCACTCGTAGTCCTTTGAATTTTCTTTGGATAAATGGAGTCTCTTATTGACATGTACTAGTGGCTTTTAGAAATCTTGGCGTTTCTTCATTAGTCTTGTTTAGTTGGCAATTCTTTGATCATGACTGTTATTCTTCCCATTGGAGCTTCTCATTTAAATTATTTAGAAAAGCTTATCATCAAAAGATAGAGTCTCTATTTGTTGGGATTCACATGAGAATAATGTATAGAATGAAGAAAGTTATACATTGAAAAGGAATGAGAGGTGTAAGGGATTATATACAAGAATGACCCATAACCCAATGGCTTAGACTTTTGGGTTAAAACTGGTGTTCATTTCTTGTGTGTAAGTCTATATATATATATATATATATATACACGAGCCCTTTTGATTTTGGTGACTCTCCTCGATGAATAGTAGTGGTATTAGATTTGAAAGTTTAACTAGGCACAAGTGTTGACAGATGCACATGATGATTCTCATAGCTTTGCTGTCTTTCCCATGGTTGAGTAGTTAGTAAGACTAGTTGATCTCTTATGATGTTTCCACCCATGGAAATGTATTCCTATGGTTGGTCCCCCATGGTTGTAAGCAAAGGGCTCTTGGTTGGTCACATCAAGATTTCAATTCAAGAGGGACTATAGAGTTCCCAATGTAGAAAAGACTCACACATATGAGGCAGAGATTGTTGGGATTCACATGTAAACAGTATATGGAATGAAGAGAATCGCACATTGAAAAGTAATATACTTATATACAAGAGTGGCCCATAACTTAATAAGTTAAACTTTTGAGTTATAAATTGTCTATATCTCTTGTGTGTAAATCTTATGTGCAGATACGCATATGAGACCCTTGGTTTTGATGATTTCCCTGAATGCACAACACTATTTCCTTCACTTCTTTCTCTAATATCTGATTTGGTTATTTCATTTTTCGAACTAATAAAAATGTAAAGGACCACGATAAAAACTCTCTTAACTCTATTTAACATTCTATTTTATTAAAAGTACATCCACGTACCCTTATTATATAAGCCTCTTACCAGATTTTTGTTATTGTTCGATTTATTGTTTGGCATGATCTCACACTAGTATATAATTTTTTGGTAATATATATATTAATATATAATTAATAATCTGATATATAAACAAAAAGAATGTGATGTCTCTTAGGCTGTGTTTGGTTTAAAGAAAAAAGTAGGGAAAGGAAAGGAAATATAAACCTTTATAAACCTTGTATAAGTTTCTTTACATTTTCCTTCCTTTCCTTACCTTTTTCATCAAACCAAACATAACCTTAAGGTTAGTATACGCCTTAAAAAAAAAATTAAAAAAAAACAAAAAAAAGGTTAATATTACTATGTTTTCAATACCTCTTTTACATCTATTTGTTTTTTGAAGAGCACATATGATGCGCCACCATCTTCCTTTCCCCCTTTTCTTGGTTTGCTATCCATCTATCTATCCATACAAAGTCCGTTGCATCTGAATGTGAGTTTGAGGTGTTAAATTATTATATCTTATAACATCTGAATGCACCCAGTAATTGATTTAAATATAGGAAATTAACAAAAACCCCAATATATAGCAAATATTCATAAATACAACATAGTTACACTTAATTATAAGACATGGGCGAGTTGAAATGATGGCGGCAAAAGAGGAAAGAAAGGGTAGGAGGGGTATTTGATATTTATCAGTGGTGACTGGTGACGGGTGTTATAGGACATTCATTCGTTCGTTGTTTGTTGAGTTAATTGTCAGTCAGCTTTCAAATTAAAAAAATAAAAGAAAACTAACGCCACTTGTACGTGGAGCTTCCCTCGCTGTCATTGGATTTGGATCAATTAATTAATTCCATTCTGCCCCCAACTGGCCAACTCTTAGGTCTTAACCAATACCAGTCAAGTCTTTCGTCAAGAGTTGCAACTTATGATGTGTTTAATTGAATTTGAACCACCCAAAAGGAAACCGTATATATTCAGTTCTGCATTCAATGGAACCACCCTCGGGAGACCATTTGCCACGTGGATATGATAAGAATAAGAATAAAGAATCGTTGTCATAAGAGACACATAGAGAGAGAGAGTAGATGAGATTCCCCCATTATTGTGAGCTTATTTAATGCAGCACATTAAATCGAGGTTGGGCCTCAGAAGATTTGTTAACCCAAATGTCCAACATCAGCAATTCCCATTAATTGACTTGACACACCCAATCGATTGGCACCTCTTGGGGAGGTCCAAAAGACACAATAGCCGCACTAGAATCAAATCCACAGACAGAGTCTCAGAGCTATAATGTTATTGTTATCCTATCTGGAACTGGAATAAATTGATTCTCACATGCATGTTCACCATTATCTTCATATTAATTAATATCTTCTTCTGACCAAACAGTCCTCGATCTCCTCCATGAGACCATGACCTAACCTGATCAAGATAAGCTATCTAGTATGCTCTACATCATCTTGCAATTTATCTTTAAGATGATATAATTAATTTGGTATTATCAAGTTACAGTACCCATTGTAGATTGTAGTACTGCTAGCTACTCATTAATTAATTAATTAATTAATTAAGAAGGAATCTACTTGTAACTTTCTACCCAAAAGCTTATTGCCGGATAAATTGATTGAATTAATTATTAAAACACATTAAATAAACTCTACATGGTATATATATAGGCTTCTGATCCTATTAAAATTGTTAAACTGCTCATTTAGCTAGTTAACGAGCTGGAGTTGAGGCTTGGTGTCAGTTAGTTCACAAGCTTGAACACTAAACTCAGGCTTATATAGCCTTGTAGGAGTTGAGCTATATATGAATGCATGTAGATTGTGGCTTATTGACGGATGACAGCTCTATATTATTGTAATGTTCATCATTATATTCTATATACAATGTATGACATTATTTGATGAGCTTAGTAGAGGCACACAATGATTTCTGTTTCCATATTATCATAGAAGAATTTTATCTCTGGGAGCATAAAGAGATAAAAAAGAAGAAGAAGAAGAAGAAGAAATATATATAGCAATACATCTGGCAATAACATAAATCTTCCACGGTTCAAAGCAATAAACAAATAAATAATACAAGGCTGGAATTTATCTTATTGCAAACTGCTTCTTTATTTATTAGCAGACTTGGATGGATCTATTAGGTAGGTCCCAATGTTCTGATCAAATGAGACGTAGCTCAGCAGTAGAATGCGATAATTGCGAAGGTGATGAAGCAAGTTTCTAACCACAGATTAATATGTATAGATTAGTTGGGATGGGATATGATAGAGGTCGTTTCTTGGGAGGAGTACTGGAATGCATTCGAAATCTCTGGTAGTTTCTAGCTAGCCAAACAGTACTTTGGCCAACTGGTGCAACGAACCAAACACTAATAATTCATGGCCCTCTTAGCTGCTAGCTAGCTAGCTAGCTAGTTGGGTTCATAAAGTTTACAAGCTTGATAGAAGATGACACTACTGATAGCCTATCTGGTATTCTTTGTCCAGTATAATCCTCCCAATAATCTGTTTGGTAAGCATATGGAACTGACGTTCAACTTGCTAATGTGGGGACTGATTACACTGTTACACTGGATGGATGCAGCCGAAAAGATGCAATTGTCTGTCGTTCTCCCTTCAATATTAGTAGTGCCCCACTTGGGACTAAGACTTCAGCATAAACTCTAAACATAGTATGATAATTAACAAGCTAGCTGAAAGAGAAAAGTTTCCATCGTCGATACATGGTTTCCTTCCTCTTTTTTGAACACAGTCATCGTTCAAAGAACCTCTCTCTCTCTCTCAATTTCAAATCCAATATGGCAAACAGTAAGCTTTGAAAATGTTGATGCTATCTATGAACTTGGTTAGCAAAATTGCTGATCTCAATTTTAATTACCTAGTAGTAGCTACCCAACTCATTGATGAATGGTGATGATTGACCCCCAGCTAGCCCCATCTGATGGCTTATCTTTATCGTAAGGAATAGAAAGATGGTCGATCGCAAGCTGTAGCAAATATCTTCTAATTTCTAGTTTCCAATCCAAACAAAGCGTCAATAGTTATTTTTAAACCTAATTATGGTCGTGCATGTTACCACGCTGTCATAGTGTGGTGTGGCACTGTCACAGGCATAAATGGAAAACAATATTGAAACCAGTGGGCGTGAAGAATTAATTTGTGCAGTGCAACGAGGTGACGAGGTTCTGGTATTAGGAAAGCAAATAATTGAACCACAACTTACTTGGGTTGTGTTTGGTATACATTGCTCTTAAACGTTCTGGTTTGATTAATACAAATTATCAAATCTGTCATTTCAGGCTATATTTATAGTTGAAACTTGAAAATGGCATACACTATTACTCCTAAAAGGTATTAGTAGTTTGATATTGTTAGAAAATTAGGGTCACTGAAATTTGGAGGAAAATCTCTGAGACGTATCTGAAAATATTGTCTTTATAATGTTATTTACTTTCACTCAGTTCCATTGATTTTGCTGTTAGGTTATAGGCAAATCTATTCTCAGGATATAGCAGGGCCTTGGGCGAGAATCTACAACCAACAAAGTTGAAGAATCTCCGAAAAAACCTTCTATGAGATAGTGGCAGATTGAATTAAGAGAGACA
>NW_010729088.1:5502749-5535744 GCF_000365185.1 Nelumbo nucifera | reverse complement strand
CTAGGGTACATCGTCAACCGGCGCGGCATTGAGGCCAACCCGGATAAAATTAAGGCCATCTTAGATATGAGACCACCCCGGAAGTTGAAGGAGGTTCAGAGGTTGAACGGCCGCATAGCCACCCTGAGCCGCTTCATGTCCAAGTCGAAGGACCGTTGTTCGCCATTCTTTAAGGCAATTAAGAGCAAAGGGTTTGAGTGGACCCAAGACTGCCAGCTCACGTTTGACGAGCTAAAGAAGTACCTCGCTAGCGTGCCGATCTTAACCCGGCTCGAGGAGGGTGATGTTTTAGAACTATACCTCTCGGCAAGCGACGAAGTGGTCAGTTCGGTACTAAAAAAGGAAGTAGATCGGGTTCAACGACCCATCTACTATGTTAGTAAAGTATTGCAGGGAGCAGAGACGAGATATCCATAGATAGAAAAGCTAGCATACGCACTGGTAATTTCAGATCGGAAGCTCCGCCCGTACTTCCAGGCTCACACTGTTATCGTCCTCACCGATAAACCTCTGAGGCAAGTCTTACTTAAGCCCGAGGTCTCTGGTTGGTTGACGAAGTGGGCCGTTGAGCTCAGCGAGTACAACCTCTAGTACAAGCCGTGAACTGCCATTAAGGCCCAAGTCTTAGCAGATTTCATCACCGAGTGCACATTCAGCTCCGAAGTTCTCAGGCCGGTTGAGCACGAGGCTCCCAGCTCGGGTGAGCCCGAAGCTCCCAGGCCGGTCGAGTCCGAGCCTCATGAGGTAGCAGCCAGTGTGGCATCTCTCCTAGTTCGGCCAAGCACGAACTGGGATGGGGAGCCCTGGATCCTTCACGTAGATGGCTCCTCGAACCAATAGGGCAGTGGAGCTGGAATAGTTCTGCACGACTCAAGTGGCACGAAACTGGAGTACGCGCTACGCTTCGAGTTCACGACATCTAACAATGAAGTGAAGTACGAGGCGTTGATAGCCGGACTAGCTCTAGCTAGAGAAGTAAAAGCCAAGCACATCATTATCTGCAGTGACTCCCAGCTCGTGGTCAACCAGGTCATTGGTGAGTACGAAGCTCGTGAGCCAACCATGGTCGACAACTTAGCCAAAGTCAAAGAGGCCCTGCTCAACTTCCAGTCACACTTCATTAGACAAATCCCTAGGTCGGAGAACGCTGAGGCCGATGCCCTGTCCATGTTAGCCAGCACCAGCGACATCACCATGAGAACCATGTACATAGAGGATCTGCCTCGGCCTAGCATTCTCGGGGGGGGGCAGAGGAGGTCGCTCCCCAAATGTGTATATAACAGCTGGATTGACCCGTTCGCGAGCTTCTTGCAACACGGGACCCTCCCTGCAGATCGCAATGCAGCCAGAAGGGTGCAGTGCCAAGCAGCCAAATACGTCATAATAGACGAATGACTATACCGGAGATCCTACACGCTCTCCTACCTGCGTTGCTTGCGACCTACCGAAGCCGAGCTCGTACTTTGCGACACTCATGAGGGTCTGTGCGGCAAACACTTGGAGGCAGGGCCCTCGCCCAAAAGGCACTTCGACAGGGGTATTATTGGCCAACAATGAAGGCAGATGCTATTGAGCTCGTTAGAAAATGTGACAAATGCCAGAGGCACACCAATATTCACCACCAACCCGTTGTCGACCTCAAGTATCTCACCAGCCTGTGGCCCTTCGCACAGTGGGTCATTGATCTACTCGGGCCATTCCCGCCAGCAACGGGTGTGAGGAAGTTCTTAGTAGTAGCAATGAACTACTTCACAAAGTGGGTAGAAGTCGAGCCCCTTGTAACGATCACAGCCCGGAACGTCCAAAACTTCTTTTGGAAGAACATCCTGTGCCGCTTCGGGTTACCTCAGGTATTGATTTCGGACAACGGAAAGCAGTTTGAGAACATCAAATTCCAAGACTGGTGCCGAGACATGGGAATCTGACAGAATTTTACTTCAGTCGCACACCCTCAAGCAAACGGTCATGCAGAAGTCACGAACAGAGCCATCCTCCGCGGACTGAAAGCACGATTGGACCGGGCTAAAGGGTTGTGGGCAGATGAGTTGCCCAGTGTTCTATGGGCCTACCGAACCATGGAGAAGACCGCCACGGGAGAAACACCCTTCAACCTCACCTACGGCACCAAAGCAGTTATCCCCGCAGAGATCGAAGTCCCCACACTACGACTAGAAGCATACAATGACAAGACGAATGAAGATGAGTTCCGTACCAACCTCGATCTACTCGACGAAGTAAGAGACCTCGCGTACATCAGGACCGCAGCTTACCAGCAAAGAGTAGCTCAGTACTATAACACCAGGGTCAAGAAGCGGAACCTCCGCGTCGGCGACCTGGTCCTTCGCAAAGTTACGGTACCTGAGCTCGGTGCTGGCAAGCACGGGTCCAATTGGGAAGGACCTTACCGAGTGAAACGAGTGCTCGGGGATGGAACATATGAGCTCGAGACTCTCGAAAGGAAACAAGTACCTCAGGCATGAAATATTGTCAACTTAAGACAATACTATCTGTAAGAACTGAGTAGGCCACGAGCCACTCCTAGAGCCTAAGGGCCAAAATGCCGAGCTAACATGACCTTGGTGCAATAGGACCCAGTCACCTTTATGGCATGGGCGAACTCCAAGAGTGGACCATAAGTCATTCCTAGAGCCTAAGGGCCAAAATGCCAAGCTAACACGACCTCAGTGCAATAAGACCTAGTCGTTTCCATGACATGGGCGAACTTCAAGTACCGAGCTGACCAACACCTCGGCATCAAGAAAGACAGCCATTTCGATGATGAAGGTAAAGCATGAGAAGCGTAAACAGCTCGGGTTTAAACCCCGCCAAGCATAGCTCGTTTTAGTACGATGATCGAACTAGAGAATAACTGATGGGCGTATAGTTCAGGCACACATAGTAATCACTTTGCCGTGCACCATAGAGATGCCTTAAATGATTTAAGGGACAGTTCGAGATAATGATTATCGAGGAGTCCTACTTCGGGTATGTAGCTCTAATAGCTTGGGTGTTGAGATCACCTTAGCAAAGATAAAGAGAGCACATCATACTTGGAAGAAAAAGGGAGAACTTTCATTACCATTTCAAAAAAAAAAGAGAGAGAGAGAAAAATGACAATGCAATAACCGAGCTAAACAGCTTGGGAAAGTTTGACAATCACAGGGCACAACCGCCCAACCAAAGACCTTTGAAAGACCAGATTTATGGCACCTGGGAGCCACCAGAAGTTCGGAAAAACACCACCTCCTCATCCTCATCCTCCGGGGAGTCAGGCTCCTCTTCCTCCGCTTGATCCGCCCCCTTCATAGTGATGCCGTCGAGGTTAAGCCCAGAGAACTTCTTCCGAAC
The DNA here is from genome assembly GCF_000365185.1 of Nelumbo nucifera. The sequence continues at coordinate 5,532,396 of NW_010729088.1, read as the reverse complement.
CAACCACCGGCAGAGCTTAAACCCAGAGCGGTATGAACTCGAGCCGTATTCCACCTGGAGGTCGTGGTATTCCTGGGAGTCTCTGAAATCCCAGACCGCTTTCTCTCATTCAGCCTCCACCATCTGGTCAAAGTTTCGAATCCGATCTAGAAGAGTGGACTCCAAGTCCCGCACCTGCTGCCGGAGGAGCTCCCTCTCCGCCGCCACCCTCGACGACTCCTCCCTGTAACGCGCGCTCTCTTTAGAAAGTCGGGCAATTTGAGCCTCCTAGTCGCGGACGAGCAGCTCTTGAGACTCACTCCCCTTGCAAGTGTGATGGAGCTCGCCCCAGATCCGGTCGTGCTCGCCCTGGAGCTTCTTATTAGTAGCCTGCTGGTCGAGGGCGTCGCCGCGGTGGACGCGCGTCTGGAGAGCCATGGCATGGATGAAGGTATTCACCTGCCAACAGAAAAGAAGATCATAGGACAGTGAAAGGAAGCAAAATGATTGAAAAAGAAAGGAAGGAATCACTTACCACCATGCAGTGGGAGGAGGCGAACGCGGCGAGGTCCCTGGACTCCATATTCCCCCAGTGAGCAACCTCGTCGTTGTTAATCGCCTTCCGGCTCCTCCGGTGAGCCACGAGGTAGTCGTTCACCCCTTCCCAGTTCCCCACTGAGAACGGAGGGTAAGGGTATGGCTGGAGGGGGTTACAGGGAGCCGCCCCCTGCTGAGGGAGCTCGTCCCCTCCGAGACCATCCCCACTAGTTCCCTCGGGTGGAGGTGTCGGGATCTCAGGCGGAGGGGAGGATTAAACTGGCTCAGCAGATCCGAACTCAGTGCTCCCCGAGGGGGGAGTCCGGTCGAGGCGCGACCTCTTCACTTGGCACCTCTGGTTGCTTGAGAGAAGGTGGCGCGAGTCGATACCAGACATGATGGTTGCCAAAAAGAAATCAGTGTTAGTTCGATAAGAATGAAATATATATGTGCATGTGAACACAGTGTCGTGACAAAAACCATGCAACCTAAAAGGACAACCTACCCGGGCTCAGGTCGGCCTGCTTGAGCTTCTCCTCGGCCAAGTAGTCCGAATAGAGGAAGCCTACCGATGCCCACGACAGCATCGTTTTCCGAGTTTTAGGGTCCAGCTCGGCCCCGGAGTCCTGGATGGCGCCCCTCTAAGAAGTTGGGAAGGGCCACCCCTCGGGGTTATGGACCACAAAGTAATCCCGCTTCCAGGCGGGAATCTTATTCGGTAGCTCATACAAGAGCTTATAGTCGCGGCGGGGAGAAAGGTAGTAAAAGTGCCTCTCCGGTGGAACTCCAGGAGTAGCATTTTTTATACAAAGAATAGAGGCAAAAATGTCAAGGTTCAAGGGAAGACAGTACTCATGACACAAAGATATAGTCCCAACCATGTTTCGAATGGCGTTGGGATGAAGCTGATCGATGGTGACGTTAAAATGGTTTAGCACCTCCTCTATCAAGGGGTGCAGGGGGAGACGCAGGCCAACCTTGAGCTATTCTTGGAAGATAACTATGTCATTGGGACCATGCTCCCAAGGCAAGTTGCCAATAGGGAGGCTGTAGGCTAGGTCCCCAGGGAGGTGAAAGTAGCGGATTAGAGACCTGAGTCTCTCCGCCATCATGGAGGAAGGGCCAAAAGTGTCAGGCTCCCTCCCCCGAGAAGTAGATGCTACATCACCGGAGGCCTCCCAAGCCTCCGGGACCTGCTCCCAAGCTCCCCTCGAGCTCGGGGGAGCATCGTCGTCCTGGTTATCGCCCCGGTGGTAGGTGTGGTATGGGTACCCAGACATGGTTGACAGCAATTGGGACTCACCAGAAGAGACGAAACGAAGTAAACTGAGGAGCTCGGGTAGACTAGATGAACGTGCGACCTCAGAATCCGAAGACAACAAGATGGCGTGAGAGAAAATGAGGCCCAGAGGGCCCTCCTATTTATAGTCTCCACACCTCCAAATCGACGGTCCAGATCAAAGCAGATCCAACGGCTCACAGGCGCACTGACCGCACGCCTTCTAAAAATTGAAGGTGATTGGCGGCACGTCTTCCACGGTTAAGGTAATGGCGGCCACTCGACGTCCAGAGTTAAGAGCCACTTCAGCATGTTTTCAGAATTCGAAAAGTCAGGAAAGTCAGAAAATCTCTTGATTCCCGTGAGTGCATTTAATGTGAGTAGTCAATCAAGTTTGAATTCCGGTCAAATCAGTCCATCACGCTTCATGAACTCCTCGCGCTAAGGCAATGCTCTTAGCTCAAGGAGTGGGGGGCAATTGATGGAGGATGATTTGACCCGACCTATGAAACGGTGACATGTGGACACTGACTCAGCATGAGCGACAGCTCAACATTGTAGCCTAGTGCGACCAAGTGACGGGCCCATAAAGCAATTCGCTACATTATAGCTCACAAAAGGAGGAGCTCGCCACAACGCGAGCTCCGAGTTTCCCGAGCTACCTTTGAAGGGATACTCCGAGGCAACTTTAGCTCGCGAGTTAGGGGAACTGGCTCGCCCGAGCTCCCAAGCAGACTAGTCATCCCAAGGACTAATTCTATTAAGGGTAATCCTGAAGTATTCTGAGCTCGCTACAAAGTAGCTTGCGAATGAGCCGCGTGAGCACTCCTCAGGAAGCTTCAATCTGACAGGCTGTACCGATCAAACTGCGCCATGTCCCTTACTGATGGCGCAGTCTCTGTCCTTTCGACAGTCTGCGTCCACGTCTCTCAGCAGGCGGAGGCGTGCCTGCCACTTTGGAGACGTGTCACTCTCCCGGGCGAGAAGTACGTCACAACGGCCACCTGCGCAGCCCTGGTAGGTAACGACTGTGGCAGGAGCCCAGTGGCGGTTATGCCTGACCTGACAGGAACGCCCCAATAAAAGCCCTCAGGACAGAAGAGAAACTTCTTCAATGGGTAGAGATTCAGCTCCCGATTCAAGCTTTTGAGTGGTCTAGATAACTACCGTTTGGCTATCTTGGAAGGCAAACCTAACACTTTCCTAATCCCCCACCACTGGGATGCAGATGTTGTTGTCATCGTTGTTAAGGGGAAGACAACAATCAACTTGGTGCACAATGATAACAGGGAATCCTACAATCTTGAGTGTGGAGATGTAGCTAGGATTCCTGTTGGAACGATGGTCTACTTGGTGAACAGAGACGACAACGAAAACCTCTAGATAGTCACACTCTTCAGGACCATCTCAACTCCCGGCCACGTCTCAAAATTCTTCAGCGCCAGCAGCGAAGATGGGGAATCATTCTACACTGCATTTAGCAATGAAATCCTGGAAGCCGCTCTAAATACTCTAAAAGACAAACTAAAGAGGATGTTGGGAGAGAAAAGGAAGGGAGTGATGAGGGAGGCATCAAAGGAACAGATTAAGGCCATGAGCGAGTAGGCTTCTTCATCATCAGAGGGCAGGCGTCGGTGGAGCATACACAAAAGTGAGACAAGGGGCCTGTTCAACCTGTTGAAGAAATGCCCCATCTATTCTAACAGCTATGGACAACTCTACAAGGCCCAACCTAACGACTACCAGCAGCTCAAAGACCTCGACGTCTCTGTCATATTTAGCAACATCAGCCAGGGAAGTCGGAGCAATTCTAGCTCCCTTGTACAACACGAGGTCGACCAAGATAGCTTTTGTAGTGAAAGGGAGTGGATGGTGGGAGATGGCGTGCCCACACATCTCCAGTCAGAACCAGAGAGGAAGAGAAGGAGAAGGTGATGGGGTATAGTATGAGAAGGTCAGTTCCTGTGTGTCTTCAAATACAGGTTTCATAATTCCACTGGGGCATGTGTTCACCGTCGTTGCTTCTGAGAAAGAGAATCTACAGATAATTGTATTTAGGATAAACACCTAGGATAACAAGAGGAACTTCATCGTTGGGAAAGAACACAACGTGAGGAAACAGATGGACAAGGAGGCAAAGGAGCTGGCTTTTGACATGGGAGAAGTCGTTCTTTGTTCCTTGTCCCCTGAAGCAGAAGTTGCGCCACAAACACGATAATGGCGGACGACTGTTCTCCATCTTGGATTCCGCCGGTTTTAGATAAACTGTAATTTGTAGGATGTAGGAGATGGACCTACTACTACTGTTGCTACTACTTAGTACGTACTAGAGTCTGGCTAGAGTGAGTAAACATCAACTGCGATCCTTTTTGTAGAAAGAAAACAAATGAGAGGTTCTGCTTTCTAGTTTTTCTCACCACCTATGAAATAATAATGAAATGAAGGCTCTTTTTGGTAGTTCAAAAAAAATCGAAACAGGAGAAGAACTCTGTTCGAAAATCGACGACTTCTCAGTTCTTCCGTTCAAAAACAACGATTGTCTTCATTTGTCGTCCGATAGATTATTCCCCACTACCTTCTTCCCCATGCTCAAAAAAGGGAGAAGAAGAACTCTGTTCGAAAATCGATGACTTCTCAGTTCTTCCATTCAAAAACAACGACTGTCTTCTTCCCCGTGCTCCTCCATTCGTCGTCCAGTAGATTGTTCCCCACCGTCATAAAATTATTACCGCTATACCCCTGAACGCAACAACAGGAGAAGAAGAACTTTGTTAAAAAATCGACACCTTCTCTATTCCTCTGTTTGAAAACGACGATAGTCTTCTTCCCTGTGCTCCTCCATTAGCCATCCGGTAGATTGCTCCTTGTCATCTTCTTCCTCGTTCTAAAAAAAAAGGAGAAACGAACTCTGTTCGAAAACGACGACTTCTATGTTGCTCCCGACTGTCTTCTTCCCCGTGCTCCTTTAGCCGCCATCCGGTAGACGATTTCTCTTTCTCCTGACCGTCTTTGTTTGTCAGAGGCCCCCTGTACTAGCCGTCCGAGGCAGCCGTTCTTCACCTTCAAAAGTGAGCTTTTCCGGTCATCGTGCACCCCCATCCGCCAGAGCGGCTTTCGGGTGACGTTTAATAGTGAAGACGCTAAAATACAATTTCTTATACTGAAATGAATTTCTTTTTTAAAATACAATTTAAATAGTTGTTTTTAAAGCCGGTTACGTATGATAACCCTCCCTGACTCTACCCTCCCCGCATTCAAGGGTAGGGGCGGGTTGGATTTAGAACCTATATTTAATTTCTTATTATTTCTTGTAAAATAACACAAATAAACAACAAAAAATTCCAATCGTGCCATCCACCCAAGGATAATTTGGGGGTTGGCCCGGCCCGGCCCATGGCCCAAGCCCGTGTTGGCCTGTGCCATGTCATAGGCCTGGGCTGGGCCATAAGGCGAGCCTTGGGCATGGCCGCATGGGCTGAACCGGACTAGATTGTTCTTTTTTTTATATTTTATATTTTTTATTTCTTTGCTAAGTAAAACTAAAGCGTTTAACTTTCCTTTGGGAACTATTTGAAAAATAAGAAATCTAACAAATAAATGAAAAAAAAAATACTTAACCAAATAAGAAGCCAAAGAGACAAAGACTCAAAGTGAATAATAAATTGAAATAAAAATAACAATTTTATTTCATTTAAATTTGAATGATACAAAGCATACAATGGCTGGATGAAAATTGGAAAATGGAATAAATTAATAAAATATAAAAAATACAATATAGTTACAAATTAAAAATAAAAATTATATTATTAAAAAATATAAAATAAATTAAATATAATTAAAACAAGATTTACAATAATTTGATACAACTATTGAGTATACAAAAAATATTAACTTCATCATTTTCTCCTATTGTTCTTGACTTTGATTATCTGCTTCAGGTGACTTTGATCTCCCATTCGGGGCAGATCCCCACGGGGATCGAGGAAATGGGAAAATTGCCATCCCTAGTACTTACACTAAAACAAGATTCCAATGGAACCCATTCCTAAATTATGTGCGATGACAGTGAGAACTAGATAAGGTTTTGCATGTTCACTCCACCAGGCTAAAATATTAAAATTATTTGTTTCCTCTGAGGTGAAGGAAGAATCACCTAAAGTAGAAAAATTTGTTTGTAAATAAAAATTAAGTTTAGTAAATGAACTTATTGTCGAGGCAATGGATTTCTGCCTCTTACTTATTAAATAAAAAAGATTTTCTCTTCCACTATTGGTCTCATGTTCAAAAGTGGAAGATGCAGTTGTATAAGTTGTAGAATTTTTATTATTCCCTGTTAATTCAGATTCATATAAATTGTACATTTCAAATAAAAAACTATTAATTTCTTCTTTTTTATTTCCAATTTCAATATTCATATTTCCACAATATGTTTCAAGTAAAATATCTGAACCATTTTTCCTAATCGTAGGATCTAATATTGTAGATAAGCAATAAAGAGGAGAAATGTTCTCCCAATATTTTTGAAACTTATTTTCCATTATTTCAACAATACTTTTACCTTGTGGATTCTTTTTATATTTTGCAAAACAATCTCTTATACAAATTGCCATTTCCCATTCTTCATCAAATGTAATATTAGTGGGCATTTTTTCATTATAAAAATCACTAAGAATTTGATTGTGAGAAATACAACTTTCTTATATAGCATAGGTAGAATTCCATCTATGTTTAACACTTAATATAAAATGTTTATATTTTAAACCATAATTTTGACATAAATAATTAAATTCTTGTTTTCTTGCTCTAGAACTTTTAATATATATATATATATATATAATACAATTTCTATTTTAGAAATATGGGTAGAAATAATATTTAAAGCATCCTGAATACATAAATTTAAGATGTGACATGCACATTTGATATGAAATAATTTATCATTTAAACATGGTTTTAATTGAGATTTTAAAATATTTATTATTGAATTATTAGTACTAGCATTATCAAAACTAATAAAAAACAATTTATTGTCAATTCCATAAGCATGTAAAGTATTTAAATACTTGTAGCAATAGTTGAGCTAGTAGTATGTGGCCATTCAAGCCTAGTAAAACTTAAAATTCTTTTATTTAAAAACCAATTTTCATCAATAAAATGACCGGTAGCACAAATAAAACTTATGTTAAATTTAGAAGTCTAAATATCAAAAGTAATTGCAACTTTAGAATTAAGATTTGAAAACGTATAAATTAAATTTTATTTATATGAATAAAAATTTTTTAAAGCATCTAATCTAATAGTATTCCTAGAAATTTTTTTAAATTATGGATTTACAGAATTACGTAACCACTTTTCAAGTTTAGTATCTTCAACTAACAAAAATGGTTGTTCAGCATGTACAATGTATTTTGCTAATTCTTGCCTCATTTTTTGTTGAGAATATTTTGTTCAGCATGTTCAACTTAATGGCCTTCTTTTTCTTTCCCCTAGTATCAGTACTAGGGGTGGAAGTTCCATCAATATCAATAGCATCCATATCGGTGCTAATACTACCATGTTACGACTGAATGTCGTTGACATTGAACATGTTGGGGAATTGGTTTTGGGAGGAGCAGGCCATTTTTTTAATTATAAAAAAAATAAAAATTAATTTAATTGCATTTACCCGGATTGCCAATTCGGAATCCCAACTTGATTTCAACGGTTGAAGCTTTTCAAATCAAATAGTCCAAGCCTCCCAAATTGCTAATTTGAGAGTTGAGATACTTAAGTTGTTGAGCAAGCCTTTTTCTTGTTGAAATTTTAATAAAATTGAGAATTGGAGAATCAAAGAATGTATGAGAGATTGAAAGATTGAGACTTGAGAGAGTATGAAAATAAGAGAAGAAATTAAGAGAATTGTTGAATCGGTGTGATGGGAATGGTGGAGGATAGGGCTATTTATAAGAATTGAAAATAATTCAGTTGCCCAAAATACCTTAAAAAGTAGTTGTATTTGAGTTATTGGGAAGGGTATTTTGTTCATTGTAAAGTTATTTATCACTTTACCCAAAATGCCCCCAAACTAGCTGCTATATAGCTGTTGGGGGGCATTTGTGTCATTCTTTCTCCCTCAAAACCAAAATACATAAATACCCCTATATAGTTGTTTATAGCTATTGGAGGTATTTCTGTAAAAAAAAAAAAAAAAACAATGGCTAGTTCATTGGACGGGCTAAGCGCGGCACGCTACGGGCCCGCAAGCCATGCTGTGGGTTGGGTCGTGTTGGTACGTGGGCCGCAAGTGGCACGACATGCATAGTTATGTCGTGTCGTACCGTACCAACCCATGGACCTAGAACCCCAAGCCCAAAATGGCCCGGACCATCATGTTGGGCCTAGCATGACCCACATGCCGTCGTGCCGAGCGGCCTAAATTCGGGTCAACGAGCGGCACAGCCCGATTTACACCTCTATTTGGGAGGGTTGGGGCGGGTACCCACCGGGTGGGGTAGAAATTACCATCCCTATATATCATCTTGCTTCTTACACAGATCTCATTCTTTTGTAAGTCCTATGTTCTTTTGTAGAGAATCATAGGGCCCACAGAAAACGTATTTTTCCTTAAGGCTATGTTTGGTTGTAATGCAAATAAATTTGCACTGGTGCAAAACTGTGGTAGTGGAAATGATTTGAGTGTAAATTTTGACCTATTTTTTATTAAATTTTAGTTTTTTTTTTCTGTTCGATTGTAACAAAAATGAAGTAAATTAAGAGTTAAGACATGAAGCAGAATAAAGTAAAGCCCAAAACAAAATTAAATGAGAACTTGCTTTTTTTTCATTTTCACTCCCATGCATTTATACTAGTGCAAATAAAATTGCACTGTAACCAAACACAGCCTAAGTAAATTTTTTTGGTCGCTTCTCCAAGTGTTTATTCCCCTCTTTTCTTAGTGGGTAACCAAGTGTTTATTCCCCTCTTTTTTTAGTGGGTAAATCACTTTCTCATATAGGGGGAAGCCACCAAATTGTTGTTAGACTAAATTACCCCTAACGACACACAAAATTCAATACACACATGACGTACGTGCCTCTCACATTTCTTCTCCATTCTAATTATTGGCTGCTAGATCTCTCGATTCCTCTTTCACCCTTAAGGATTGAGACCTTTAGGCTGTGTTTGGTTGTAGTGCAATTTTATTTGTACTAGCATAAATACATGGAAGTGCAAATGAAAAAAAGTGGAAAATTCTTGTTTAATTTTGTTTTGTGTTTTATTTTATTCTGTTTCATGTTTTAATTTACTTCATTTATACTGCAATCAAGCAAAATAAGCTAAAAGTTGAAACAAAAATAGGTCAGAATTTACAGTCAAATCATTTGTGCTATCATAGTTTTGCATCAATGCAAATTTATTTGCATTTCAACCAAACACAGCCTTAACAAATTTGATGGCACTGCTGATGAAGTTCCAATGAGTTCTTCATTGAATCTCCCTCTCCTTTCATCGGTCTACACATTAGTAGTATTTTTTTTTTTTTTTGTGGATTTTTCGTAATTATCTCTACTATCATATGAAAACCCATAGTAGAGCCCATTTTAGACCCTTGAACCAGATTCAATAAAAAAACCAAAATTGTTGATTTTGGCCCAAGGTTAAAAGTGGTAATAGAGGAAAAACAACTAAACTACCCGGAAATGTGGTTGGTTCAAAAGAACATGAATAAAAGAAATTGTCTCACTCTTACAAAAAAAAAAAAGAGTAAATGAAAAGAAAACTAAGGCTCACACCTCTAATCTCTTTCATATAAGATGAGGACTACATTTTTTTAGATTCCTATTTTACTTCTCATAAACAAATAAGGCAAAACCAAATCTGAAGCAAAGAAAACTAAATTTTACATTCATCCTATTAATTTGCACTCCATGTATTTATACTAGTGCAAATGAAATATTTCTCACAAACAAAAAAGGCAAAATTTGTTTGCAGTGCAAATTTCATTTATACTGGAGTAACTGAATGGGATTACAGATAGACTGAGTGTAAATTTTGGTTTGCTTTTGCTTCAAAGTTGACTTTGTCTTTCTAAAGTAAAATAAGAAGCAAGATGAAGTAATCCCAACTTTATGAAAAACAGTGAAGGTAGGAGGATGGTTATTTGTTTGGGATGCAAAATTTGCATTGCTATTAAGTGCAAATGAAACAAAAAAAATACAAATATTGTATTATGTAGAAGTTTAATTCATAGTTAAAACAAACAAAAGAAGAAAAATCTGTATCAGGTTCAGATTTATATTGCAAACCAACAGATTCACAATTGCGAGCATGAATATTGATAAATTTATTCTTCTTTCCTGTATTATGTAATCTTATATTAAAAAATTTTGGGATGATTAATAGAAAAATGATTTCATGTTATTGGTGTGTGTAAGTACAAGGACTCAAAATCCATAGAAGAATTAATGCGATAGAGGCAGGCATCGAGGCAATTGCGTACAACGCATCCCCACCACAGAGTCAAACTGGGATTGCTGTGCAAACAAGAAAAAGAAAATTGCACAGAACGCCCACAGCGACCAAGAAGAATCTCAAGTCCCCGTAGCATTCTCAATTTCTCATATCAACCCCGAAAAGCATGATGCATGGGAAATCTACAACAGAAATGAGGAGATACTACTCAGTAGGGGTGGCAATGAGTCGAGCTTTTCACGAACTGTTTGAGTTCAGTTTGTGAGACTTGCGAATCGGCTCGAATATATATATATATATATATATATANTATATATATATATATATATATATATATATATATATATATATATATGTTATAGAAAATAATATATATAATAAAATTATTATAATTTATTTATATATAATTAAAAAATATTTTTTCTCAAAATCGAGCTTGAACCGAGCTGAGCTCGAGCTCAAAGTTTTGGCTCGAACCGAGATCGAGCGCCATGTAGAACAGTCTCGAGCTGAGCTTGAGCCTCGTACTATTCGGTTCGGATCGGCTCGAATCCACCCCTACTACTTGGTGCAATCATCTTATTGTGATCCACAACACCACAACAGCTACCTTGCACGCCATATTGTCGCAACATTTCTGTGCAATTGTATGGCGCCAGCATAAATTGCAAACACAACATTGTCCAAATAATGCGAGATCAAATCAGCCCCCACAAGATTGCCTCCCATAACATCCCACAACACATCTTGGTCGTGTATTGGGAACATTTCCCTATGATAATACTAGAAATAATGCAGTGTAGTAACTTACGAGACCGGATCTTCTCCTCACACCTAGCGCCTCATAGGCACATCCTATCATGCATTGGGAACATCTCACATACTTATTAGTTATTATTCATGGGAGATGTTCCCAATGCACGGTGGATGTACCTGTGAGGTGCCCATTTGTGAGAGCAAATTCCGTCACGTAACTTACCATGCCTAAAAAAATGTGGCTACACCTAAGGCAGGAAAAGGTTTTTAGATTCTAAAAGTAAGATTGTAGCTAAGGGCCTATTCGTTTCCTCTTAACTCTTATCTCTTAAGAGAAATCTTTTAATTAGAAAAATTGTTGTTCATTTCCTCTTAATGTAATTATTGTACTTTCAGATATTAGACTTTAGAGCAAATGAACAGGCCCTAAGTTCATGCTCACATGTGGGCCTTGAGAGAGAAGGTGTAAGCTTTTCATCTCCAAAAATCCCCGTAAAGACATGTGACAAAACCGTATTCGTGAACCTCTTGCCTCAAAACTAACCGACCAATGAATTCCCCATAATCAGGAAGATCTTCTTTATTATGTTACTTTCTTGTTTGGCTGGGAGCCCTTCGCAAGCTCAAACTTCCGAGGCATCGTGTCACTTCCCCATAATTATTATTTTTGCATAAAAAAAAAATAATAATAATAACAATAATAAACATTCCTGACATTTTGGCATTTAAAAATAGGAATAAAATTTACTTCCAAAAATGGAAATGCACTCAAATTTGATATTCCTGCCGTATTTTTGTGACAAACGCGTCTGTGAATAACAACGTGAGAATCCTGCCGTATTTTGTGATTTTATCAATAATTGGTTTCAAACAATCAAAAAAAAGAAAAAAAAAAATTGATAAAATAAATGGTAAGAAACACGAGGAAGTAGATGATGTTGAATTTGTGGATCCATCGCGGCTGGCCCTGGCGTCGCAGTCCTGGTCTCACACGCAGGACCAATCAAAATCACTCGTGCAGTCTCAAAATCTCAACTATCAAGTCTTATTTTTGACTTGACAAAGTCTATTTATCACGTTTAATAATAATAATAATAATAATAATAGGGAGCATGGCGTAAATCGACTAAGAAACCAACAACCTGGATAATATTTGTACTTCATCTATACCTCAATGTCCACCACAGACCATTTAAATAAGATGAATTCATGTAAAAAGATGGTTCACATCAAATTCAGGCCGTGTTTGGTTAAAGTGCCATTTTATTTGTATTAGTATAAATACATGGTAGTACAAATGAAAACAATGCAAATTTTGGTTTAAATTTGTTTTGAGTTTTAATTTAAGGTAAAGGGTAAATTATACGGACCCCCCTTATATTATGGTGCTAGTGACAAAGACCCCTTTACACTTTTTTTTTACAACAAAAGCCCTCCTACATTGTAACAAATACCCCTCGGCCGTTAAGTTAGATAATGGAAGGTGTTAAATTACTAAAATGTTCCACTAAACTTTCTCTGTTTTCTTTGGTGAAAAACGGGCCTTCTAAAGTAATGATAAGCTATTCTAGTGCCACTAATACCTAGAAGCTTTGAGTGGTTGGCAGATAATGAATGATCACAAATGTTGTCTTGTCCTCTCTTCAGATTCTTGGTTTGTTGCTTTTTTCGTTTACGTTTTAGTGTAACCAGTATCTATGGCGATTTGGAGTTGATTGCCGATATCTTCTCACCGTTCAAATAAATAAGCAAATGGTAACTTAGGGATTTAAATTTTTAAATAATTAAATGAAAATATTTTTTTGAAAATAACTAACAAGAGGCTAACAAAGGGGGTCTTAGCCGTAAAAAAAGTGCAAGGGGTCTTTGTCATTGAACACATAGTATAGGGGTCCGTGTAATGTACCCTAACATAAAATTTGAAATAAAAATAAATCATCATTTGCATTGCCATGGTTTGCATTAATGCAAATAAATTTGCACTGCAACCAAATACAACGTAAATCTCAATTTGGATGGAATACAAATATAAATATGTAGAGTTTTAAACCATGCATTTTAAATTATTTAGTATGTATTTGCACTGAACATATTTGTATTTGTACTCTTTTCAAACTGGCCCTAAGGTTATGTTTGGTTGCAATGCAAATAAATTTGCACTGATGCAAAACTATGGCATTGCAAATGATTCGAGTGTAAATTTTGACCTATTTCTGTTTCACATTTTAGCTTATTTTGTTTGATTGTAGTGTAAATGAAGTAAATTAAGACATGGAGTATAATAAAATAAAATCCAAAACAAACTAAGACAGGCTCAATTTAGAAAGAGTACATATACAAATACGTACAGTGTAAATACATACTAAATAATACAAAATGCAAGGTTTTATACTCTACATATGTGTATTTGTACTCCTTCCAAATCGAACCTAGCCTTGTTCATTTTTTGTTACATGCGTAACATGCTTACTTGGGTAAATGATTTCTAGGCAAGAGTTATTCAACAAATTGTAGTGCCACTTGTTTTGTTGCACCGACACTTATTCGGGTAAAGATTTTGGTGAGAGAATTTACTATTTTGGGAAAATTTCTTAAAGTATCACTAACATTTAGGAAATTAACTAACTCTACCCATACTGTTTACATATTGTCTTAAAGTCCCGTTAAGTTTTCTGACAATTGTCTAAAACCTCCCTTGCCGTTAACTTTCCATTACATTCTGTCACATGTGACATCACATGGCTGATATATTTTTCAAAATTTCATAAAATACCCTTTATCATCTTTTGTAGTGATTTTTGGGTTCAACAAACACTAACTTGTTTAGACGTTTGTGAGAGAACTTGATAGCAGCAAGTCCCATTAGCCCCCAAAAAACCAAATTTCTCTCTCTCTCTCTCTTAACTCTGTTATTTATATCTCTTATCTCACTCCAAAAATCCATAACCAAACTGAAAGAATGGTAGGATCCATCGTATGGACGCCAAAAAGGTTGCGGAATGGGTGGGTGAATTTCAAAAATTTCCTACATTTCTTCCAACTGGGAATCGTATTCCCTGATTTTAGAATCAATATTCAAGGATCCTACTCGAACCAAACCAAATCAGATCTGAACCAAAAACAAAGGGAAGGGTTATACCTGATATGGAGAGTCAAGATCTCCCAACGTCGGTGTTCACGCCCAAAGAAAGATCCAAGATCTGCTCCCGTTGAAGATGACACAGCGACGATGGGGCAAAACCAACAGTGTACGTCCCACGTACCGAACTCTTCACAAGAATCCGTTGATGGCTTAGAGCACCGAACCAAATAGGTCTTTCAGCAAAGACTGATCTCAAGAACCACTTTCTTGATCGTCCCTTCAGAGGAGTTCGAACCAAGCAGTAAGGCGGCGGCGGCTGGAGGAGAACCCTAGAGCTGAAAGTGGCATGAATGCTAATTTCACTCTAGGGAATGTGAGATCCTATCTCAGATTGCAGAAGTTGTTATTGCAAAACCCTAAGTCAAATTCTTGTAATTCAAGATTAGGGTTTCCTCCTTTCTTAGTGATTAAGAAACCTCCTAATCCTATTAGGAGTTATCCCAATCTAAATCAGCATTTGGATAGGGGGTAATCTTAATCCTATCTGCAGATTAGGTTAGCCCACTCTTGATCTTATCAGGAGGTTACTAGATTCAAATTACATTTGAATTTGGTCTACAAGAGTGGATAGGGTTAAAACCCTAATTGTTTCTCGACTTCTTGTCTGAACTCTTTGAACCTTTCAAAGGATTCGGACTTATGTCTCATTAGGTACACGTAACCATACCGAGAATAATCATCGGTAAATGTAATGAAGTACACATGCCGGTTATGAGTCCTAACACTCAGGGGACCACATACATCAGTATGTATAAGGTCAAGTGTGCCTGTACATCTTTTAGGCTTACTGTTAAATGGTCGTTTTGTCATCTTGCCTCAGAGGCAAGGCTCACAAGTGGGAAGATTTTCTACGGTTAGAAAATCCAAAGGACCATCCTTTACCAGCCTTGTGATTCGGTCAATACCGATATGGCCAAGTCGGTAATGCCACAGGCATGTGGGACTAACTGTATCACGAGTTCTTTTCTTAGGGTTTTCGACCGACGTAGTTTCGATTAAGTTAGTTTCTAGAGAATGACGTAGAATATAGAGACTGTTCTCCAGTTCCCCGCATGCGATGAATTTATTGTTCCATTTAACAGTAATCATATTACTAAAATAAACAGTATATCCATCAGCACACAATTTAGAAACAGAAATCAAATTTCTTCTTAAGTTCTGTACATAAAGACAATCTTTTTTAAGTACAAGAATTCCTTCTCTAAAAACTAATTCTATGGTTCCTATTGCCACAGCTGCAACACTTGCAGTCGTTCCAAGAAAAGCGTCACTTCCCCTTCACTCAGCCTTCTGCTAACTTTGAACCCCTACAGTGAATTTTACGCATGAGTTGAAGCCCCGGAGTCAACACACCAGGACACAAAAGTGACTAAAAAATTAGTCTCTATGACACAAGTTTCGAAATTACCTTTCTTAGATTCCAGGTAGGCGGGATAGTTCCTCTTCCAGTGGCCGGTCTGCTTGCAAAAGTGACAGGCATCGGATGCCTTGTTTTTCTTCTGCTTCTTGGGTTTGGCAGCTTTCTTCTGGGGCTTCTTTGCCTCTCTTTTTCTTGCTCGATTTGCTAGCTTCAACAAGCATAGCCACAGGCTCATCCTTTTTGATCAAATCCTCGGCCCTCTGCAACATATTGCTGAGTTCCTGGACGCTGACATTTAGCTTGTTCATATTGTAGTTCATTATGAACGGAATAAAGGAAAGAGGCAGAGAATTTAGGATGGCATCCAAGAGCCTCGAGTTCATTAGTGTAGCCCATCATCCAAAGGCAATGGTCATGAACTTTCTGCCTCTTGGACATCTGCGCGGTCATGAACAACTTCAAGACCTTCTGCCGAGTAGAATGATTATGCTCTTCGGACATCGTCTTTAAACTATCCAATATGTCATTGGCTAGTTCGATTTGATCGAGCTACCTCTGTACTGGATTGTCTAGGGAGGCAATGACATAGCAGTGGGCTAGGGAGTTTTTATCCTCCCAATCTTGGAATTCCCTCCTTCGGGCCTCAGAAGCCCTATCACCCAGACGCTCCGGGGCAGGATTTTTAACTACCTTATCCAACTTCTCGGAAGTTAAGACCAGCATAAGGTTTCTGTACCAGTTGGCATAGTTTGGGCCCTTAAGCTTGTTATCGTCAAGCAACTTAGCAAATTGTCCGTTTGCCATTTTCTGATAAAACAACAAAACGTTAGTCCACAACCTTAGTTTGATTCATGTTACCTACATAGATATGGCTTTTAATCTATGTTCCATTCCCATTTGTTCATCTCTGAGATTTTCCTCCTATCTAAGTGACGGAGACAGCGAAATGTCTCTGGAAATGTGGGAAATCACATAGGGTGCGTGGAGCCAACTGTTTCAGCTACATAACCCCACCACCTTTTTGTGATGGATCATATCCACTCATCGTATGAGTTTCCCTTTGGCCTCTGTCAGACAAGGTTCAAAGCCGTTTTCAGGTAAACTTTTCTGTCCAGTGAGTGCTCACCCATCATATTCAGGTTACGCCAAGGTACCGTGAGAGAGTTCCCATTTTCTGGTGAAGCCCCTCCCACATCGGTCTATGACGCCCCTATTATCTAATAAAACACTCTGATAGATCCAACAGCAAATGGATAGCCCAATTTTATGGTGTGTTTCCTCATTACTGAATGACCCATCATCATGCTAATGACTGAAGGCCTTTAGAGAGTTCATCACATGAATCTCCCTATCACATGCACTCATATTTGCTGGAGGGAACAAAATTTTATGCCCTAGTTAATTTAGGTCAAACCAAAGTGGCTCCCATTGACTTTCATAAAGTTAGATTTATGGTGGTCCAATTCGTCTAGGGTTTCCACATGTGTCCCTTTTCAGAGTTGTGGAGTCCACCATGACAGGAAGGGGTCATCCAATGACCGTATGGGACACCATGGCAATGATGTGCATTCAACCATGGTGTGCGCAAGAGCCACTAACGTATCATCACGGGCCAAGTGCTTATGGCCCATGGTCGCAGCACATCAAACATCCACACATCACATGAAATGGAAGAATTGATCCAATCAATTAACTATTGTAAAGCCCATTAATCAGCCCGTTTAAAGTCCATAATATTAACCATTAATATCATCTAGGTATATGGGCTGAATTGCAGATAGCAGTTCAGCCCATACAGCTTTTATGTAAAATTTGGCTTTTGTAGTTTTAACCCCTTAAAACTGGGCTTTATAGGTTGGGCCGAATTGGTTCTTCCAATTAAAAATTGATTTCAAACATGAAAGTGGGAAATAACAGGACTGAATACAGCCCCTTTCGAACCCTAGATTCGGTCCAAACAGTTTTGGTCCAATCTGGTCCGAAACGGTCCAAAAACAATTTTTAATTCAAGAAACAATTCAATGAAAGATCTGAAATTAAAATTCCAAAATTTTGACAATCAAAACAGATCTGGACTATTCGTACAACCTGCAAAACAGAGGTTAGTAGTTAGGGTGGCAGTTTCCCAAACTGCAAAAACACAGATAGCGAACTCTTCATCTGCAAATCTCCAGTGCCACCGCCTTCTCAATCAAGAAAATAAAAAAAAAATAGAAATCCTATTTCTATTAATTAATTACATTCTTGATTGAATCCTATACATTCAGTCTAGAAAAATAAAAAAAAAATATTTTATAGACCAGAATGAATAGAAATTGCAAACAATAGGTGCGCAGACATTCTGCTTCAAATCTGATCTTCGAACTCCATGTACGAACAGTCCATTAAATCAGAAATAAAATAAGAATAGTTCTAAATTAAATTTCAGATTTAACGAAAATTAATTTCAGATCAATCGCCCATACAAGAAACAATTTCTTGAAATAAAATTGCAATCTGCGCAATACCCGGATAGAACAACTTCTACCAAATTGCGCAGGTTCAGATCTGATTTCTTGGTTCAAGATTCGAACCTATGGCTCTAATACCACTGAAAGAATGGTAGGATCCATCGTATGAATGCCAAAATGGTTGCGGAATGGGTGGGTGAATTTCAAAAATTTCCTACCTTTCTTCTAATTGGAAATCGTATTCCCTGATTTTAGAATCAATATTCAAGGATCCTACTCGAACCAAACCAAACCAGATCTGAACCAAAAACAAAGGGAAGGGTTATACCTGATACGGAGAGTCAAGATCTCCCAACGTCAGTGTTCACGCCCAAAGAAAGATCCAAGATCTGCTCCCGCTGAAGATGACAGCGACGGTGGGGCAGAACCAACAGTGTATGTCCCACGTATCGAACTCTTCACAAGAATCCATTGATGGCTTAGAGCACCGAACCAAATAGGTCTTTCAGCAAAGACTGATCTCAAGAACCACCTTCTTGATCGTCCCTTCAAAGGAGTTCGAACCAAGTAGTAAGGCGGCGGCGGCTGGAGGAGAACCCTAGAGCTGAAAGTGGCGTTAATGCTGATTTCACTCTAGGGAATGTGAGATCCTATCTCAGATTGCAGAAGTTGTTATTGCAAAACCCTAAGTCAAATTCTTGTAATTCAAGATTAGGGTTTCCTCCTTTCTTAGTGATTAAGAAACCTCCTAATCCTATTAGGAGTTATCCCAATCTAAATCAGCATTTGGATAGGGGGTAATCTTAATCCTATTTGCAGATTAGGTCAGCCCACTCTTGATCTTATCAGGAGGTTACCAGATTCAAATTACATTTGAATTTGGTCTACAAGAGTGGATAGGGTTAGAGGACCAAGTTAGTTGTTTGACTATTCAAGGGCTCTATGAGCTGTGGAACTTAGGCCCAGATCGTCTGTTACTAGCCCCCTTTCACCATGGTCATTTTCTTCTGAACTTCAGATACGAAGAAGATTATACTAGGGTTCGAAGTAATGGTCCATGGACATTAAATGGTCAATGGGTCCTTATGCAACCTTGGGTTCCCGGTTGATCCCAATATACCCGGAATCTCCAAGAGGTTGAACTCTGGGTTCAAATTCATGATCTACCTTTTGAAAATATTTCAGTTGACATTGAAAGACCCCTCTTTGAGAATTTAGGTCCCACCCATTTCATCACTGTAGTCCAAAACTATATTCGTGCGAAGGTGACAATATCAGTAGATGAACCTCTGAAAACTGCTTGTTTTGTGAGTATACATAATTGGGTTACTTATCGATATGAAGATCTTCCTTGAACCTATTACCTGTGTGGGAAAACAAGTCATCTTTTCCATCATTGTTCTCAACCTTTACCTCATATAAACTATAGATCTTGCGACTAGTTTTTTGGTCATCATCTAATGAATCTGCCAGGGCTCTGGCTAAAGGTCGAACATGCTATGTGCTGCTTCTGGAAGCGACCTCAGTTTAGTGAATTTGTGAATATTCCTCTGAATATGCCTCCTTCTCCGGGAAATCTTCCTGATGAAGCAACCCCTGAACCGGTAGTGAACAATCCAACTCAGAATCAAAACAATGTCTCTTCAACTACTCTACCTCAAAATCTATTAGCTGCATCAACTTTGTCTATCCCACCACCTATTCGCATCTCTTATGAGACTTTCTAGCTGGTAATTAATATTCAGTCCCTTCTTAACCAATTGATGGACGACCAGCCTGGTCCTTCTTCAGTGTCTAGGGGAAAAAGACCTCAAGTGGATTTTCCGTCAAGGTTAGAGAATGATCATACCACCCCAAATCTTCTAGTTTATGACAAGCCAAAATCTTCAGGGCCCACTAATTTGGATGAACGCATTATCGCAGTTGATCATAAAGAGTATTGAGACTCTAATCATGATTCTAAAGATTAGCACATGATGAGGATAAAGTATTTTATTTTCTTGTCTTATTTTTCATTCCTATGGGCAGAGATGGCTAGCCCTTATCAACCCCACCTCTATTAATGATCATCATGAGTTGGAACTGCCATGGGGTTGTGTGTCATAAGGCAGTTCAAGGTTTGAGGGTTTTGTCCATAGATTAAATCTAGATTTTTTATTTTTATGTGAGACAAAAATTTCTCATGATAAAATAGATAAATTAACAAATCAATTACCTTATCCTAACTCTTATATAATTACACCTGAAGGGAGAGCGGGTGGCTTAGCGGTTTTGTGGAAAGCTGGTTTAGAAGTATCAGTGTTTTTGTCACACTCAAGGTATGTTTTCTTAGAAACCCACTTGAGTTTTTTTTCTTGGATTATATGTTTTATTTACGGTCCTTCTATTAAGCATCAGAGAAAGAAATTTTCAGTAGATCTAAATAGTTGGCTCCAAATTGTTACTCTTCCCCATGTATTAATAGGGGATTTTAATGAAGCGGCTTCGTTAGATTCCTTAGATCCATCCACTTCTACAAATACCTTTTCCTCTCTAACTTCCAAACAATACAAAAATCTTATCCTTAATCAAAACCTGTTAGAATTAAATATACGATGAGGTGTTTCCTAAACAAATAAAAGAAGGGACATATCCAAAGAACTCTAGATAGAGTTGTGATTTCCCCAGACTAGTTAAATTTATTTCCTAATGCTACCTTATCTTTAGGTGCTAGATGGGGTTCAGATCACCATCCCCTTTTTCTAAATCTAAATCCTCATATTTTAAATCTGCCAAAACCTTTTAGGTTCTATGAAATGTGGTTAGCCAACAGCTCTTGTAAACAAGTTATGGAAGATGGTTGGAATTGTCAAATTAATGGTTATGCAGCTTGTAGACTAACCCAAAAGTTGGATAGAATAAAGAAGTATTCAATCAATTGGAGGCAGTACTCTTTTATAGAGCCAAAAGAAAAAATAAAAAAGTTAAAAGCTCAAATCATACAGGCTGAGCAATCTGAGGACTCCTCTATTTTGGACTAGCCTGTACAAGGAGTATGAGACATCTATGTGGCAAATTGAAAGCTTTTGGAAATGGAAATCCCACCACACATGGCTACATTTGGGAGACAAAAATACAAATTTCTTTCATAAGAGTATACCCTTTTTAGGAGGAAAATGAATTATATTGAGGGAATTAAGGATGATCAGAATAAATGGAAATCTTCACATGAAGACATAACCCATATTTTTATAAACTACTTTTATGATCTCTATTTGACTCAAGAACCCCAAGAAATAGAGGAATTACCATATTTATTTAATCTGGTAATTATTGAAGAGGAAAATAATATGCTCTTAAATATTCCCTCAACTGACCAAGTCAAATCAGCCCTTTTTAATATAGGAAGTTCAAAATCTCCAAGGTCAGATGGAATGCTAGCTATTGTATTCAAGGATTGTTGGGATATGATGGGGTCAAAATAGTACAGGTAGTCAAGGAATTCTTTCTAAATAAGAAACTTCTATGAAGGATGAATCATACTTTTATCTGTCTTATTCCTAAGAAAATAAATTGCACAAAAGTCTAGGACTACAAGCCTATCAATTTATGTAATGTCATTTATAAAGTGATAGCCAAACTGATAGCCTCCAGACTTCATATTCTTCTAGATAAATGTATTGCCCCAAATCAGGTAGCTTTTGTACCAGGTCGTCACATGTCTGACAATTCTATTATTACTCAGGAGATGTTCCACTACCTGAAACACAAAAATTGAGGTATAGGCTATATTGCACTAAAATTAGATATGTCAAAAGCCTATGACCGTCTAAAATGGAGTTTTCTCCTAAAAATCTTATCTCTCCTTGGACTTTTAGAAGACTTTTATCAGATGATAAAGGAATGTATCTCTATAGTCTCTTTTTCAATGCTTGTAAATGGTACTTTAGAAGGACATTTTTGTCCCTCTAGAGGGCTTAGGCAAGGAGATCCTCTGTCTCCTTGTTTATTCATAATAGCAATGGAGGGTTCGTCTTGTCTTCTACTTTATGCGGAACAGGAAGGAAAATTACAAGGCATTTCAATAATCCCTTTTTCTCTAAAAATTTCCCACTTATTTTTTGCAGATGATGCGGTGTTATTCCTTTGTGCCCATAGAGAAGAAATAGATAATCTAAATCAAATTCTTCTTAAATTTTAGTCAGCCTCTAGTCAATTGATCAACATGGAAAAATCTAGTGTTTTTGTAGTAAAAACATTCATCCAAGACATCAACACATGATCAGGCGACAACTTCATATAGGTCCTCTTAATAGGAACTCCAAATATCTAGGTCTTCCTCTAATTTGGTCTCGTAATAAGCATGCTAGATTGAACTATATCCTTGAAAACCTTAGGGCTAAGTTAAATAATTGGAGAGCCTTAACAATTAGTCAAGTGGGAAAAAAATTTTATTCCAATCCGTTCGTCAAGCTATTCCTCTCCATTCCATAAGTCTTGTTAAGTTTCCCCAGAAAACCATTAACCATATGGAAAAAATAATTAGAGATTTTTGGTAGCGTGTTTCTAGTTCTCGTAAACACCCTTATCGTTGGTGTTCCTGGAAAACACTTACTTTACCCAAAGTTTTTGGAGGATTAAGTTTTAAAAATTTAAATTTAGTAAATCATGCCCTCCTTAAGAAAGTTGCTTGAAAGTATCTAAATGAATAGCATAAGTTATGGGCTTAGTTCTGGAAGTCAAAATACCTCAAACATTAGAGCATTTTACCCTATTCAATGGTCTCTTCAGGCTCTATCTATTGGAAAGCTATTTGCCCAAAGATTATTGAATTAGCCTCAGAAATTGGATATTTTGTAAATGAGAATTCTTCTTTTCTCATCCATCAGGTTCCCTGGATCCAATCGGATAACAAATTCTTTTGGATATCTTTTCCCTTATCTCCTCAGCTAAGTAACATGAATATCTCTCATCTAATTACCTCAAATCAGTGGAATACTGCCCTAATTTGTTCTCTATTCTCAATAGAGGAAGCTTCAAATATCTTGAGAACACCTATTTTCCCTTCAAACAATGAAAGAAATTGGGTCTAGACAAGTCATAGATTTGGAAAATATACAGTGAAAGAGGAATATAAAAAAGAAACAACTAACTTTCCTTCCAAATATTTTCTCTAATCTTAAGTTCTGTTTATCTAAAATCTGGAAACTTACTATTCCTCCACGATATCAATTATTTTTTTGGAGAGTGATTAATGATTTTATTCCAGTAAAGGATCTACTCTTTGTGGAAATTCCAGATAAGCTATGTGTTCTTTGTAATGATGAAGTGGAATCTTTAACTCATCTCTTTGTTCATTGTCAATTTTCTCAGGCTATTCTGTTTCGTAATCCTTGGAACTTACGTTTGCATAACATATTTCAAGGATCCTGGATTTCAAGTATAAGTAATTTATATAACCAAATTTCTGATAATCAACTATTTTTTAGAATATTAGGGTGGATAACTATTGCCTATTATTATATTTGGTATGCTCGAAATGAGAAATGCTTCAGGAATAGGCAACTTTTACCATAAATAATCACTAATATTATCAATCAAATGTTTCAACAAACCATGGATTTATTGCATGAATCTACTACAGCTAATATTTTCTCTAAGAATCATAGAATGCAACTATCCATATCTAATGCTATTGATCTAATTACATTCATCGATGCAAGGAAAATTTCAGACTCCTTATTTAGTTTTGGTATTTTCATACTAACTAGAAATTTAACCTACCTAAAGATTATTGGAGGCCAAACTTCTCAATATACCTCCATTGACCAAGTTGAACTGTTTACGATTGTGTAGGCTATAATGGAGCTCCAAAGTTGGAATCATGAAGAAATTTGTATATGTCCAGATGCTCAACAAATAGTGCTAGCCTTAAAGAATAATAATGATTTTCCTTGGTCTTGCCAATGGCTTTTGTCAAGAACCAAGAACTCAATTTTAAATAGGAATTTTAGTATTAGTTTTCATTATGTAGCAACTTTAATGTCCCTACCCATAAGGTATCCCAAAAAGGCCAAAACTCACTTAGAATCTTTTTTTGTTTTAAATGAATATCCTATTGGGATCCTTAGGGTTGAGGACTTTGTAAATATTCTTCTTTAATATAGTTATTTTATCTTTCAAAAAGAATTGATGGTAAGAACATGACCAAAAACTGTGATATCATGGTTTTAAACATTTATAAATTTATTACTTTTCCCATGAATGACAATATTGAAGTGACTATTATCCAAAATACCCTTAAAACACTCCAAGAAACCCTAACCTGGGGTTGTTGATAAGAAATAGCATATTATGTTGCAACAACTGCCTATCCCACACCATCTGAGTATTTGACTTGGCTTGCCTTCAACATCAACGGTTTCACTTCAAAAAATTATTCCTCCTCTTCTTCTATTCTTCCCACCCAAAAAAAATCCTCCTTCATTATATCCATTGAACCTTGTTAACAAGTCAATTCACTTAATATTATTATTTTTATTAGGGTAAAATACAAAAACCTCCCCTGAAGTTTCTAACAATCATAAGAGCCTCCCCTATAGTTTTATGTTAGCAAAAACCTCCTCTCTATTTTTGAAAAATTCAATAAATACCTCCCTTCTGTCAATAATCAAGATGGAAAACATTAAAGAGATTATGATTTTTTTTCAAAATACCTATTTTACCCTTTTACAAATTTCATTTTTTCTCCTATACCCTTTTACAAATTTCGGATGGTGGAGCATTTTCATGAAAATTTCTACCTTTCCTGTGTATGTGAAGATCCTCGTCGGGTTACCCCACCGGGACTCTACGCATTTACTCTAGTGGCATCGCATGATGGCAAACGAATCGCTGTTGCAACTCGGCAGTGAGAGAATAACTTTAGGCACATCGAGATCTTTGATCTAGAGTTGGAGTCATTTTGTAGGGTAACGGAGACTGTAAACCCAAAATTCACCACTTCAATCCTTTTTTCTCCCTGAAATCAAATTTTCTCGGATACCACCGAGTCTGAGGTGAGTCGGCTTCAGGGGGCTCAGTCGTTCTGCATCTTGAACCTGTAACTTCTCCGGTGATGAAGTTGAGAATGCTTCGGCTTAACAGATCATTTCCTTCGTGTTCTCCCCACGGTGACCTGATCACGTTCAACCACGACTCAATCGTTCTGCATCTCAAACCTGTAACAATGCATTTCCGTCATGTTCACCTGACGACAAGTTCATAATGTTCAGGTCTGGGAGATCCGTCCAATTGGTTGACAGACGGGAAACTGATAGCCTTCTCATCCAATTGACACAATCCCAGCAACGTGGAGGCCTTTTGCATATACCCTATCCGTTCGGATGGAACGGAACTCCGATGAGTCTACGTGGCAGGGGCAGAGGGATCAACAAAGGTAGACAAGGAGAGGATCAATCTCGTCCAATAACATCTTCATCGACAACATGTGAATAGCTCCATCTCAACTATTGTTGCGTCTCAGCTGAAGAGCCTCTTTCTCGTTCTAATATTCTTTCACCAATATTTCTAATTCCATAATTTTCTCGACTACTGGAGATGTTAACCATCTTCTGTTGGATTTTTCAACTTTCTTTCCAAAGTTGTGGAGATCTACACCTTCCTTGACGATGCAAAGACACCTTTTCACAAAGCTCTTCTGTTGTGCTACTTTTACTGCTTGGATATAGTCGATGACAGTTGTGTCCACCTCGAGAGCAGCCTTTCGAATTTCTGAAATCCAGTTATGGACCCATTAGTCTTCTTCTTGATTTGTATTTGCATCTTTTAAGAAGCATTGCATCCTCCTCAGTTTAGTTTGAAGCCCTTCAACTTGGTCTTTCACTTCGGACAACAAAACTGCTTCTTAAATGAGTAAATCGCCCAACTTAGTTACAAAGCATGAAATTACAGAGTCGGCCATCTGATATTCCATTTCCTTTTTCCCGTCCCTTCTCATTGTCTCAGAACAAGACAATTAGGTCTATTTATAATGCAAATTAATTCTTTCTTTCTAATCGGCAATGTGAATGCTGAACCACGTGAGCTCTCTCTCTCTCTCTCTCTCTCTTCAAAGTCGTTGGTGTCAACGAAGATTTCCTTTCAAGTTCTCACTAGTTTGGGTGGCGTATTGGTGGAGCCGGTGTCCATGCCGAATCAATTTCAGCCATACGGTGATCTATATGTGGTGAGATTGGACGGAAGTGGGTTGAAGAAGCTGGCGTGGAACGAGTATGAGGATGGAACCCCAACCTGAAATTCGACAACGGGGGAGATAGATGTGGGTCGGCTGTCGGTGGAGACTGTGGTGGGAGATAGGCTCATGGGTCAATTTGATGATCCGTTTTGGATTTCTTGCGATATGTGACAGATAATAGATTTTGTAAAGCTCAAGGCTTCGTTTATGGCATCATTTCGGAGAAGGGGAAGCCTGTGAGGGGAGCCTCCTACGATCTTCACGCCTTGGCTTGCAGGACAAGATGACAGTAAAGGAGATTGCGACTTGGCTTGCCGTCATTAATGAGGAAGAGGCGTTCTCTATGAAGCTCCACCCTGAGAGTTGCCTTCCTGTGTCATCAACAGCGGAGAGTTGGTCTTTTGCCATTAGCAACAGCAATGAGTATGATGTTGAAGGGGTTGAGAATGATCCAAATGTTGAAGTACAGGAGTGCAAGCCTCACGATGTGAATCTATTCAATCTGGGGATGGGGTCAGCCAAGGACAGACTTATGGTTCCTCTGTCGTTGTGCATCATGAGAAAGGAGATGAACAGTGTTCGAGGGGTTATGAAGTTGCTGAGACAGGACTATTGATGCATATTAATTGTAAAAGGGTAAAATAGGTATTTTGAAAAAAAATATCTCTTTAATGTTTTTTGTCTTGATTATTGAGAGAAGGGAGGTATTTATTAATTTTTTCAAAAATAGAGAAGAGGTTTTTACTAAAGTAAAACTATATGAAAAATTTTTATGATTGTCAGAAACTTGAAGAAACTTGAGGGGAGATTTTTGTATTTTATCCTTTTTATCATTATTATATATAGACAACAGAAGAAGGGCGAGCCACTTTCGCCCAAGCACGGCTCTCGGCTGGTTTACGGTGCAGAATGCAGAGTGCGGAGTGCAGGGCCAGTTAATTAAACTCAAGTGGCCGTACCCCTACCGGGCCCATGAACATGATGACAAAGGCCCGCTTGTGTCAGTGGGCCCATTAGCTCCCGTTGGAATACCGAATACGCAATTTTATAATTATAGTGTAATGTTAGTGTATGTATTATCATCGGTATGTGGGAAGGGTTTCTTAATTGTTGCTTTTGCTTGGTTGGTCGTAGGCTCGTAGCTAGCTCGCAGGTTCCACTTTTAGGGACCGGTATATAATTTGGTGTGAGCAATATGTCAATCAGATCTGATCTGTGTCCCTGAAGGAGACAGCAATATGAGTGGGCCCACCATACGACGAGCAATCGAGCATGTGCATCCACCGTGTAGCCTGTAGCTGTGTAGCGGTGTAGGTGGCCAACTGGCCAAGCCAAGGGCGATCCCGTTTCCGGCCAATTCCATTTTCATTTTCCAGGGATACGTCACTCTAATTTCTGTTTCCTCATCATTCATCAACGTACCACTGGGCTGGACCCTAGACCCTGGACCTCCTCCTCGATACCTGAGTTATTCTTTGACACGTTTCGGTTCTATTCAGAGTACTGCTGCTGCCTGCTGGTTCGAGTCCCGACTCCCGAGTGACGCACATTTATCTCTTGGCGTGTGGCGTCGCACCAACACCCCTTCACCTTTGGTCTATCCAAGGAGTGACTTATCTCCCATGTCGGCACCATTCCATCCACGTAACTTATCTTCTTCCATGTCGGTACATTCCATTTTACTCGTCAACCCTACGCACGGCCACGGAATCATCCTTCATCCTTGTGGCACGTGCCTAAATTCTTTTTATGCGTATCGCCGGCGACAGAAATATTGAAATGACTTATTTTGTATTTTGTCTCCTAACCTCTAACCCCCGACATCAAATCAGCCGCCCACTAGATTGACCCTACAACGTCCCGCACATCCTTGCCGTTTATTGAAAACATTTTCCAATTATAATAATAGAATTAATAATATCGTTATCAGGAAATATTTTCAATACATGGCGGAAATTTGTCATGGGACGTTGTGAGGCGTTGATTTGAACTCTTAACCCTCATCTCTCTCAAAAATATGAAAGTAGTGAGAATGATCTAAGCTCAGAATTTTTAGGCCCAAAGTATATTTATGATAGGTGTCAAAATTTTTAGGCCAAAAGTATATTTGGGGTAGGTGGTGCTAATTGAGGGGTGGACATTATTGTGTAGAGTGGGGTATTTAACATTTTAAAAGTTTATAATTTTACAATATGATTCAGAAAATTGCAATGAACCTGTCTGTACTTTTCCGCATTTAGGAGACAGTGCAAATATATATCATGTTGGTTTAATTTTTCTGTTTTCTTATCGAACAGTTTTTGTTGTTATATATGAGTATAAATACGAATTTGTAGTGTAAAATTTGTATTTTATATTATTTTATATGTATTTATATTTGTATTTGTACTCTTTTCAAATAGAGCCTTAAGACTAATCTATATTCTTTTAGAGGGTTTGGATCTTCTACCCACAACAGCCCTACCTACATGTCATTACAGCCGCACATTGAAAATATCTACCTTGTTTACATATTATCATTTATGGGAATATGTTCTCTCAATGTACAACTTAAGCATTTGTGGATAGTAGATCCGTATTGTCTTTTAGTTGGCCAACTTTGATGCAAAGTTTCTATCCATGTTTTCAATTAAAACTTTTCTCTCATTTTGAACTCGTGATGGTTTTATGAAAATTGCATGTTCATAAAAAGAAATAATAAGGCTTTGTTTGGATTCAGTCTAAAATGTTATTAGTGTAAAAGTACATTGATGATGTTTTACACTGAACCGTATATATAGGTGACCGTTACATTTTGAAAATCATGATAAAAAAGTGTAAACTTTTATATCAATAAAATCAGTGTAGTATTTACATCGATTATTGTGTAAAACTTTATGCATAATGAGGTTTTACATCGATTCACAATATAAAACATCACTCCATCCAAACGCCAACGAATCTAAATCGGAATGGAGTTTTACATCAATCATAATTACATGCTCCTTCCAAATGCCTACAAAAAACTGAACCGATGTAAATTTTATAACGGTTCTTGATTACCTCGCTTCCAAATGCAGCCTAAGGGTCTATTTGGTTTATAGTTTGAATTAGAGTTAGAATTGGAATCACAATAGTCTATTCACCCCAATTGTTTGGTTCATAGTTAGTGATGAAGGGGAATTTGGCCCGACCTCGCAATCACCCGACACGTGGCAAAAATAAGCAACTCAGGACAGTAGAGCGCCCGAAGCAAACACCGAAAGCAACTCCAGACCGCTCTACTAGGAGCCCGAGCTCCCCACCAAGAGCCCGAGCTCCCCACCAAGAGCCCGAGCTCCCTGTTGGGAGTCCGAGCTCCCTATTAAGAGCGAGCTCCCCACCAAGAGCCCGAGCTCCCTACTGAGAGTCCGAGCTCCCTATTAAGAGCGAGCTCCCTATTAAGAGTCCGAGCTCCCTATTAAGAGCGAGCTCCCTATTAAGAACCCGAGCTCCCTGC
>NW_010729088.1:5462599-5494991 GCF_000365185.1 Nelumbo nucifera | reverse complement strand
AATCTTGCCTTTGAAAGATTCTAACTTGAGCTTCGGAGCTCTTACGCCGGGTTCTCCCCGGAGCTTCTCTTCTCCCTCCGTTTCAGGTCCCTGCCACCCGGTTCAGAGGCAAGATCGTTGACAGCTAAGATCGGCCGAATTGTGCATCATCAGTTAGAATGGGAATCTCATTCCCAAGAGAGGGCAATGCGAGGAAGAAATGGTCATTCCCTCAAATGGGGCAATTCCATTCTAATTCTACTTGACCTAACAGTTGAAATTGGAATAGGGCATTCTGATTCCGATTCTAAATCTCTATTTCCACAAATCAAACAGTCCTTAAAAAAATATTTAGTGTCACGAAAGTACTGTATTTACATTTGATTTAAAAATCGAAAACAAAATAATTTAAATATTATAATTATTTATTGTTATTATGTCACATCAACCAACCTCCCCCCACCCCCTCAATAAATAATGTTCAAATCGCACTTCATACAACTGTGATTTTCACATGACTATATAAGTACAAACACACTTTGCTTCACAACACCATGGTACCAAACACTATCTAAAAAGATTAATTTTGTTTTGATTCTTCCAATGCATTAATTTCAACATCAATTGTAGAAGGTCTTGAGCTTGAATATCATGATTCTAATTTCTAACAACAAAACATTAATTGGGGTAGACTTTGGAAAAGATTTTAGGGGCTTAATTCGGTTGTCTCACCGGCAATTATGTTGATCAATTACGTATGATTTGTAGTTGTTGCCGCCGCTGACTGCTGTCATACATACGAAGTCATGGGTGGAATTTACTTCCACTGATGAGAGAGATGAATATATAAACAAAAATGTCCGCAATCTAATATTGTTTGTTTGTTTGCAATTTGCAGTTTGCGGATGGAATCAACTGTTGAGTTGCAGAGAGATTTAATGGACCGACCAATGGACCCAATTGAATGAAACTCTTAGTGTGTAATGGGATTCGGGAGTTGTATGGGTCAAGTAAAGTGAAATGATATTAATTGTTGTTGTCAAACTTAATTGTCTTAGTGGGAATGGAAATGGAAAGATGAATGCACGAAAAACTTATGAATAAAGTTTTCCCATCCTCAATCGATATCTATCGTTCTATGTTTAGCGTTTTTGACCCATTGACTCGAATAGGTATATGGGGTTAACACGGAGAGCGACCACCCATTGGTCTTTACTCTTTACGATTGTCAACAGTCGACACCATCCATCACCAATTCAAATCTGTACACTTGGACTTATTGGAATGGAAAGTGCAAGGAATTCCCATGAAAGGGATGCCATGCCACCACCAATTAAAAGCCTCTTTCTTTTCTTTAGTAAAAGAACAAGGACCAAGTCAAAAGCCCTTTTTTGGGCACAACCATAAGGAACCCCCACCCCCGCCCCTATCCCCATTTGTAGTAGTCTTAAGGCTTAACTCTCGAGAGGGGACGCAATTCTTATGGTACACATAAATGATAAAACCATGGAAACAACTGCACCCATTATATATCAGATGAGCTCAGAACAACAGTCCCCAGACAGATTCTTCAACATTGAGAATTGAGATGCTCTGTCTCTATAATTTTATTCTGTTAAAAGTTGTACTTTGTGTCTGTCCATTTCATTACTGAGACTTAGCTTGTATAGAATATAGAATTTTCTTCTGCTAGCTCCTGTTAAAGTTTTGATCTGGTCTTCTAGTAATTAAGACAGGGAAGACCAACCAACAGCCAACAGACGGGGACAAAGAAGAAGAGTCGCTAACAAAGGGCGGTCGTCACCGTCCAAGCCATTTAGCTAGAGGGGCCATGACTCGTGAGCTCTGTCTTTTTATGTTTGTTTTCTATTTTAAGTGTGCTACCTTCGGCTGCTGGACTTCCACGCTTAGCCGGCCGACACCAAACACCATCTGGACCGGATTGGATGACTTCCTATATATGAATCCAG
Organism: Nelumbo nucifera; assembly: GCF_000365185.1. Next base: position 5,493,042 of record NW_010729088.1, on the reverse strand, counting down.
TTACAACCGTCCGGCTTCTGTATCTTTGCTTTGTTTTTAATCCAAACGTTCACTTTTTTTTTTTTTATTTTGATTCTCCTCTTTCTTTTCTTTCAGTGGATAAGCAGATCCCAAACGTTCTGACCAAACTACTGAAATATGGATTATGGCATGCTTCATGCACAGTCCTTCTTATCAAATACATGGCTGTCAGTGTACAAGGTAATACACACTATATATATATATATATAAGTTTCAAATATTGAAGACTTTGAGTATATTGTCTATTAGGAGCATTTCTTATTTATTTGTTAAGAAGGGAAGTCATTCATTCAAGATAGAAAAACGAGCAGAGTTCATACAAGAATCATCAAAAGGAAACCGACTCTCTGAAACAAAACAAGCGAGACAACTAGACCTGGGGAAACTGAACCCAGCGGCCATCTTACTCTTATACTGTTTCTGTTGCATTTGCAGATCACTTACATCTCCCCTTGGTCATAGAAGGGGCATATAAATAAGCCTACGGAATTCAATAAAAGACATACAATAGGTGCCAAACAAAACCAAACTCTTTTACGAATTCGTATATATACATACACTATACATAGTACAAGCTACTAGACTTTTCTTTTTCTTTCTTTTTTTTTTATTTTTCTATTCTCTTTTCTTTTCGTTTTTCTTTTAAGGTGGGGCGAGGAGGTTTGTGACATGAGAGAGAGAGAGTCGAGACTCGAGAGGTTTATTTAAATAAGGTGGACTCCTCTCTGTCTCTCTATCCACCCTGAGTCCCTCTCCCTGACCTCGTTCCTCTCTTTCTCTCTCTCTCTGTTTCTCTGTCTCGCGCGCGCGCGCGCGCTCGCGTTTCCTTGTTTTGATAAACTCATAGCCAAAATTTCCCTCTTCTTCTCCTTCTTTCTTATCCTCCTTCCCTCTCTCCCTCTCTCTCTCTAAGAAAGGTTACAGGTATGTGCCGATTAACTTCCTCTACTCTCTCTCCAGAATGCAACACAGACCAAGCTTACGGTCCTTCAACCAAAGACCTGAACCACTTGTGTACTCCGTTTATCCACAAAGACCCAACAGCTCAACAACAGCAAGTAATACAACAACAGCAAAAACAAGAAGAAATCCAGAAACCCAATAAAACCCACCTGTCTCTTGCCATTGCTGAAGTCCAGTCCATTGCTAACATAGCTCTTCCCATGGTAGTTACAGGCCTATTGCTCTACTCTCGCTCTATAATCTCCATGCTCTTTCTCGGCCGCCTAGGAGATCTCGCTTTGGCTGGCGGTGCATTAGCAATCGGTTTTGCTAACATCACCGGCTACTCCATTCTTTCTGGTCTTGCTATGGGTATGGAGCCAATTTGTAGCCAGAACTTTGGCGCCCAAAGATACAAACTCCTTGGTCTCTCATTGCAGAGGACCGTACTTCTTCTTTTATTGATTTCCACCCCCATATCTCTTCTATGGATTAATATGAAGAGAATTCTAGTGTTCTGCGGCCAAAACCAAGATATTGCAACGGAAGCGCAATCTTACATTCTATATTCCCTTCCCGACCTGCTCTTACAATCACTTCTCCACCCACTACGAATCTATCTTCGAACTCAATCAATAACACTTCCCCTAACTTACTGTGCTGCTCTGTCCATTCTTCTGCACATTCCCATCAATTATCTTCTCGTTTATGTGATTAATCTAGGAATTAAAGGCGTAGCTTTAAGTGGCGTTTGGACTAATTTTAACCTGGTATTCTCTTTGATAATCTATATCTGTGTCTCCGGAGTTTACCAGAAAACCTGGGGAGGCTTTTCCTGGGACTGCTTGAAAGGCTGGAAATGTCTCTTGAATTTGGCCATTCCCAACTGCATTTCGGTCTGTCTCGAATGGTGGTGGTACGAAATCATGATTATACTGTGCGGGCTGCTAGTAAATCCCAGAGCGACAGTTGCTTCGATGGGTATTTTGATTCAAACCACCGCCTTGATTTACATCTTTCCGTCTTCTCTGAGCTTCGGCGTTTCCACAAGGGTCGGTAACGAACTGGGTGCGAACCAGCCGAATAAAGCCAGACTTGCAGCAATCGTCGGCCTTTCTTGTAGCTTCTTCTTAGGTTTCACAGCATTAATCTTTGCAGTAATCGTAAGGAGATCATGGGCCATTATGTTTACCCAAGACGCAGAGATTATAGCACTAACCTCGCTAGTCCTTCCAATAATCGGAGTGTGCGAGCTGGGGAACTGCCCGCAGACAACCGGGTGCGGGGTGCTGAGAGGAACAGCGCGGCCGAGGGTGGGCGCCAATATCAATTTAGGTTCATTTTATCTTGTCGGAATGCCGGTGGCAGTGGCTTTGGGGTTTTATGCTGGGTTCGATTTCGAAGGGCTGTGGTTCGGTCTCTTAGCTGCGCAGGGAACTTGCGCGGTGACCATGCTATTCATTTTGGGTCAAACCGATTGGAATCTTCAAGCCCAGAGAGCTCAAGAGCTAACGGGAGCTGCTCTTGTTGTTGACAGCGAAGAAAATAAGACATTGAAGAACGATGAGGTGAAGGATGATCTTCATCTGTTTATTGTTAATACAAAAAACGATCAATCACCTGTTTGATCGACCATCGACCCTCTTTTGTTTTTTGTTTTTTATTGGCAATTTTGTATACTACTAGAATTCTAACGATTGTAAATAAAGAAAAAAAAATTATGGAAATTTTGTCTTCTGTTTTGTTTGGCTCTGTATATATAATATATTCGTATAAATATTTGAAAAATGTGGTGAGATGAATCAAGTTAGTGAGTGGTGACTCTGTATTATTTGTAGTACTGTGGGTTCCAACGAAGATAAAAGCGGTCGCCATTTTGCAACTGCCGGCTGCGTAAACGACCTGGTCTCTGACTCTCTTCAGCTGGTTCCCCAATTAAAAACGAGAAAAAGGAATATATTAACAAACCCCATTAGTGTTATACGCGTAAAACCTGTAACTTAGGCATTGCTCTCTGTGTTTGTTTTTTTGGAATTCAATACTCCATCGTCGTCCATAGTGCTTTACAGAGGAGAAGCTGACTGACTTGGGGTTTGTTTTCGCGGAGGCCCATTTGTAACTTTCACTTGGACGTCGGTTAGAACTTAGAAGGCCCAAACCCAATTCGACATCTTGTTTTACTAATTTGAGTTGAGTAGTGGGTTGTTGAGTAAACATGGGCTTTGACCGAGCAACATCCCACTAATCTCAGCTTTGCAACATCCACGGTTTCGATTATAAATGTCTAAGCCAGAAGAAACAGTAGCAGTAGTGGGTCCAACTCTCACAAAAAATGCTCTGTTCAAAATTCAAATCACCAAAATATATAAAACTGAGATAGCTACGCAGATATAGCGCCATCGATCCTTTTTTTCCACTCTCTCTCTCTCTCTCTAGTTCGTAATTTTATGATCCTTCTCTGGAATCCGGCCATTCAAGAATCAAGCTGTTTGATATTATTTAAAGGGTGAGTTGCAGTTGAAGATGTCATTCGCCACACCCACCCCTTTAAAAATAAGATCAGTGAAACAAAAGCAAAGCTATATTCTTCAACAGAAGAAGGGGACGGGATGCCGCAGACTCTAGCAAATTCATTTGTATAACCAGAATTTATTAAAAGAATCTGGGGGGTGACGTGAGTGATTACAAAACTATTTATGTGTTTAGATTCTTAGCTAGCAACCATCTCCTCTAATGAATCTTTATTTCTTGATTACTTCTCTAATAGTTGACAAAAGCGTCTGAAATTAAATCATTTATGTTGTTGTTCAACCTTATAAATTTATTAAGCAAATGAAGTGTTTTTTCTTGTTTTTAATTCAAACTCAACTCAAGACTCAAGAGGAGGGAGCATATATAAAAAAGGCTTAACGTGTTCCTGAGGTGGAAGAAAGGCCAATATATATAAAATTAATGCGGCATTGCGACGCCGTCCTACTAAACTAATTATTTATAAATATACACATGCATCTCCCATATATATTCTGATATTCATACGTACAAAACTACAAATATGTCTATGTTACATACACACACAGAGAGCTACAACAGAGAGAGAAAGAGAGATCTAGTGTCTCGTCGCCGCCGTGCCGCACGGAGCTTGGTGGTCGGTCAACCCCACCGGCGGCACGCTTCCTGCGGAATGGTGAAGTGTGTTGAGGAATAGCAGTTTGCGCCGCGTCCACCCACAAATGACAAATTAATCTCAACTGCTCTTGCTTCCATTTGCCAGTAAGATAGAAAAAAGAATGTAAGGCGGTTCGTGAGTTTTAAGTTTTTAAGTTGGATTGATAGGATGGGCGATGCTTTCCGCCTCTCCTCACTGGCCACTGTCTACTGGCCGGGCTGGTGATTCACATGTACGCTCCCATTTTTCTACTTTGATTTATATTGATTGCTGGATGTTGGGTGTTGGGTGTTGGGTGTTGGTGAATAGATTCCACACTTAACCCAAGATTCTACGTAAGATTGCTAGCTTCCATTCAATTTCTTGATCTCTCAATGAGGTTCAGCTTCATCACCATTACTACAATGCGTACGTCATACAGAGGAAGGGAGATGGTGAGGATTAATACAACACACAAGCACAGCACATTTCTAGTAGAGAGAATTAATTTGGCTTAAAAAACATGTAGCACAGTAGTCAAATCAGATCATACATACAACACGAAAGCAAAATGAATGAGGCAAATACGATGACTGAGGAGAGGAGAGATACTATTATACCAACTACACCTAGCTATTTAATCTTTTTGCTTGATACAGTATCCAGAGAGCTTAATTTAATTAAACGGGTTGGCTTCAAATATTTATATATGTTGAGGGACAAAAACATAAATTAATAGAATAAAATAAACAAGGTTCTAAAATCTAAAGGGGAGTTTTGCTAACAATATTATTAATGGTTTCAACGCTAAGCATGGCAGAACTCCATCTACTTGCCGCTTCCAAAACAAACTTTCATCATGTTCTGAATTCTGATCTTACATCTTATTGGTGTGAAATACAATATTGTTCAGTTGTTTTTGTATTTGTTTAATTTTGTATTGTTAGTACGTACCCATCACTGCTGGACGCTACATCTTCAATTTATTGCTTCAAGAGATAGCGATACAAAAGGATTCCATCTTCGTCGACTTTTGTATGCTTGAATCCCCTGTTTGCTTAATTAGCTTCATAAGAATAACAACAAACGCTTAATATACATACATTAAAATAATTTCATATCGCATTTATCCAATTAGATATGCACTCTACTCCCTTAAAAAAAAAAACAAAATTGACAATACAATCAAATAAAAAAAAATGAAAATTGAAGGCCTTTGAGATTAACTATAGGCCACCTTTGAACTATGAACTGTATTACGTCCCCCTACATCATTATTATTATGTTCCTTGATCGGACCCATTAATTATTTTTAAAAGTAGAATACGGTTCACCATGTCAACTCTCATCATTTCCCCTTCAGATACATAACAAAAATTATAATAACCGAATGTGAGCTATGAAGAAATGAAGGGTCCGTTTGATTTGTGATTGGAATCAGAATCAGAATCATAATCGAAATTTAAATTGGAATAGTTTATTCCTCTTGCCTGTTTAGTTCAGATGAGAATCGGAATCGGATTCCATAACATATGTACGATTCTAAAAAACAGTTGACATAATAGGGTTTGTGGGCTTTTTGAGTAACTGATCTGATCTGTATCAAAAATAATGAATATTGAAATCCCATTCTATCCTACCAATTACCAAATGATTAAAATCGAAATAAGCCATTTTAATTAATTCCCATTCCTAACCGGCCACTATTCTTGCAAACCAAACGGACCCAAAGAGTTGGAGATACCACGGTCTTGTAGATTCTAGAGTCTAAAATCCATTGACCATGGCACATGGCCAACTAACCAAACAATGAAGACTATTGGCCGTCTGGGGGGGATGTGGGTAGTAAGTTATCATTAATTTATAAGCCAAAACAATACAAGTAATAGTATGAAGCCTTCATCCTTGCAGTTGGAATTGCTATTAATTGGATGGAGAAAGAATGTGACGAGGATTCTCTATGACTCAACCTAAAAGTCAAATGTCAACTTCAATTCCCATCTGGTCCAGTTCGCCTTTGGATCACCAAACACGTCATACACCATGAACAGAGAGAGGGAGAGGATCACAGTTCAGCGGACCTGAATCTAATTTGTTTAATAGTTAGTTTGTATTGGGATCCGAATCTAATACCACCAAGTATATAATTAATACCCTAAACAGCAGTACATTGTATCTGATGAAACTTCACCAAATTAATCCAAAAACTCTCCTTAATTCGTTTGGGATATGATGTGCTCGGGAATTGGAATCAATGCAGAAGTTTGGACATACAGTCAGATTTAAAAATTAAAAAAAAAAAAAAAGCTAAATTCTGGCTCTGGCAATACCCATTTATCGCCCCCCAGATACCTGTGTTTTTTTTTCAAAGTTAAGTCATCAGATACTAGCGAAATTAAATACTCTACATAGTTGGCGGAGCGCATGAATGTTAACATCAGAAATGTAGGTATAAGCACTATAACTTTCATTGTTCTTTAGTCCAATTTAGGGATTTCTCTCTAGCTGATCGAAGCTTCTTTTTTTTTTAGTGGGTCTTTGGTTGAATCCAATTTAGAGGAAATTTATATTAGTTTGCTTATGAAAGGACACAGTCAGTCAGATCCTGAAAGGTCCAACATAGAAGAAACCCATCTAGAAAACTTGAACCAGAATGGAAAACGTTGATAATATACATAAAGAATAAAGAAATTAAAGAAGAGAAGGATTACTTACTTGTGCGTTTTCGGAATTTAAGAAGAGAATTGCGTGGAGTCCACATGAATAAATGAATGTCAAGGTTGTTACGTCTGTTAATTAATTGGAGATGCAATTCATTGGCTCGAATGAGAAGCCAACGATATGATATCAAATGACAAGCCCGTCTCGCTGTCATCCCTCCAGAAAATCGATAGAATGTTTCATTGAAGAACAATTAGTCTTAATTAGCAATGGAAAATAATGCTTCTCTCTAATTAACCATTCAATTTCCTCTGTTTTCTTTTTTTTTTTTTTTATTCAAACACCAAGAAGCAAACACTAACATTGCACAGATGACAGATTCGTGTTGATACTTTGATATGAACAGAAAAAGCAAGAGTGAAGTAATAGGGATGTGACATGCATGGTCATCAATCAGAATGGGAAAACGAAAGGGGTATTGTTGTCAATTGCCATGGCATTATGTGTATGATTCCCAGAATTCCACGCCCACCAGATTTAAAAATACAGAGAAAAGAAAATTGCTTGGTTCATTCATGGCCGCATAGGCATTGTTAAAGGGGTAACTGACCTGCTGCTAAATAAAAGATGAGAAAGTGGATTCAGTCTCATCTTTGGGCGGGCGCGTGGTGGTGCTGCTGCAGAAAAAATCAACTTCAGAAGAGAGAAGAGTGGTGGTGGGGCAGGGCATGGATTGAGAAATGAGAGAAAGAAATGGAAAAATCTGGAAGGAGAAAACAGCTAGCTAGCAGGGTGATGTGAGTTTAATCCTATCCAAAATCTCTGGTATTGTACTGGTGATTGCTGGCTTTGGCTTCTCTTCTTGTGTTTGTATTTTGGTTGGAATACAGGTAGGCATACCTAAATAAATAATGGAGAGTGGAGATCTGATTGGTGGACAAAAGAACTTGTCGTCGTATGAGTCAGTATTTGTGGTGTCTTACTCGTACATCACCCTCATCTATCCAGATACTTTGCCATCGACCCGTCCCCATCACTCATCACCCAATACAATGCCACCATGGAGCGTGGACCAACCCATTTCCATTCTCTCCTACTTACACCGCTTCAATTTGTACTAATGTGGGTAGGTAGGTTGATCCGTTGATCCCACATTCGCTAACCTTTACCCATTGGATGCCCATTTAGGCTTCCTTTGGTTCGTGGTCAGTATCAGAATCGGCATTCCCCAAAATCGGAATCAAAATTGCCTAATTCCAATGCCTGTTCTGTTCAGACAGGAATCAGAATCCGATTCTAATCATTACTATTTGGTTCATTTGGAGTCAGAATTGGTATAGGTTGAAAACTTTTTATTTTGTATTAATTTATTTTAAATATTTTATTACAAATTTATTATTTCATTAATAGTTTATTATTATTATTCTTTTATTATTATTATTATTTCACTATCACTTGAATTATATTATATTAATATTTTATTTGTATATAATTATTATTATTTATTAATTAATATGTTTTTAATACTATTTTATAATTATTTAATTATTGATGTTTCATAATTATTTTTGTGAATGGTTTATTAATATTATAATATTAGAAATTTATTAATAATTTAATTATATTATATTAATATATCATTTATACTTTGTTAATATTATATATTTATTAATACTTTAATAATATTTTATCATTTTATTAATATTAAGATATGAGGTTTTTTATTAAAAGTTTTTACTTCTTGATAGACTTTGGAATGTAAATCTAATTCCTATATCAAGTTGTGCCTGAATTGTAGGGATGATCATTTAAGGCGTGGCCTAGCTTGCTCGTTTTGGAAAGTATTGGGCTTGCGTGTCTATTTTTTTCCTGGCCCGGCCTAAACCCGTACCAACCCCAAATGAAATATGGGACGGGCCTAGGTACTAAAAACATTAGGCCCAGAAGACCCAGCACGACCCGAAAATATAGTAAGGTTAAGGGTTAGGTTGCCTTTGGTTTCCTTTTATTTTTTTGGAAAAAAAAATTAGATGTTTATATGTTATATTTTATAGAGTAAATGTTTATAATTGAAAGTTGTATCGTCATTTAATATTTTAGTGTAATTGGGAGCCTAAGCCCAGGCCCAAACCCCATATTAGTAAACCTGAGGTGCAGTCTGGTCCTAGCAAAACCCGGTTTGGGCTTGGCCCATGATCATCCCTACTGAATTGCCTTTCTCCCATGTGGGGGAATTCACGTGTTTGTTTAGTGAGGAAGGAAAATGGGAAAGGGTTTCAATATGAACGAAAGGAGGATGAATTTTCTTTTGTATTATATTCTTTTGATAATGATAATAATTCACGTAAAAAGAATCTTAGGTTGGTAGCAGAAAAGTTCGGAGGGGTGATTGATTCGTGGGTCACTGTCAAAACCGAAAAAGGGGAGAATTCAAAGAGAGAGAGAGAGAGAGAAAGGCGCAGAGGTAGAGTGTAGAGGGGAGGGGAATAATGGTGACAAGGATGGGCGGTGGCTCCCTCTGCAGGAGACAAGACGGCGTACGGAACTATAACCCGGTAACAATTAGACACGCAGCTCACCCCAACGGAAGCCGACGGATGAATTGAGACTCGAGAGGTCTCTTCCCTTGCGTCCCGTTTTTATACTATTATTATTATTAATTTATTATTATAGGCAGAAGTAGCAGTGGAGGGAAGAGGGGTGAGTAGGCCATGGTTCCGTGTCCCACTTTTCATTATTGACTTGTCCTTTCTTTTAAGAGCCACCCCCCCCCNCCAAGTAGTTGAGATTGAGAAGGCAGAAGGGTCACATTTGCATTTGACAACAATCCATCCATTAGATTGGAAGAAGCAATGGGAGAATGTCGGCCAATGCGGGCGAAACCACAACAGCTGAAGGCTGAAGGCTGAAGGCGTGGATCTCTCTCTCTTTCTTCCAGGCTTGTTATAGCGGCTACGAGTCGCTATCGCATTTACGCCCCTCTCTCTCTTTCTTCCAAGCTTGTTATAGCGGTTACGAGTCGCTATCGCAGTAACGCCAATGGCATACCAAAGAAAGGATAAAACTTAATAATACCTTTAAAACCAGCTCTGGGAACGGAATTCTTCCTTTTATTTTTTTTTCCTTTTAAGAGGTAAAGATAGGTGAGAGGAGAATCTATCCAACTCCGCCGCGTGGCGTGATCTTACTGTTCTTTCTTTCTTTCTTTTACCCACGCTGGTCGCTGAATGTTTTCACTTTTCAAATTCCATCCACCCTTAACCCATGTGCCCAATTGCCCATTATTCTGCCTACTGCCCCACTTAGAAGTATCCTCACAAACAAATCAGTCATCAGTCATCAGCCATCATCAACATTCAAGCCCATCACGTATCGCTGTTCCTTTTGTTCGTGGGCTGGGCTGGTACAAGTGGATTTGGTCACGACCCATTCTCTGTTTAATTTGGACATACATATCAATCAATCCACGTATTCATATATAATATTACACACACACCATCCACTACTTGACTTGGACCTTCGGATAAACACGCATCGTGGGATGCATTCCATTATGATAATTTGGTAAACCACGCAAGCATATATTCATCCATTCATCATTCATTCATTAATACCAAACTAGTCTCTAAGTGCGCTCTCTCTCTCTCTCTCTCTCCCCTCTCACTCTCAGCCAACAAGGCTACAACTAAAAAAGAGTAAAAAGGGCTTCGTTTCCACACGATATGTGTAGTTTCCCCCAGTCAATGGCTGTGAAGTGTCAAAGCGTGGTCTTCATCTTCCCAGCAATAATAAAAAAGCAAAAGCGAAACTGCGCCTTTGTTTTTTTCTGCTTATTTGCACCCAGTTCGGCAAGGTCCAACATTCCTTCCCAATCCCTTTTCCTAGTTGGTTAGGGCTGTGGTTTTCATATATAATATCTATCTTTATCTCTCCCTCAATCTTTCCTTTCTCATCAATCAAAATTCAAAAGCATCATATTGGTCAAAGTATGTGTGGACCCATGGAGATATTGCTTCACAATTGTATAGCCATAATCCCATTCACGTAACCATAACTTTTTGGGTACATTGACCCCTCACACTGCTGCTCGCTGCTCTATGCTTTGTAGTGATGCAAATGAATCATATTGAATTTGGATACTGTTTGTATCCAAATTCAATACTGTTTGTATCGGATCCGATCCAATTCGATCGGACTTGATTCAAATTTGAACCCATTTTATCAATAAGTTGGATTTTCAGATATAATCCGATCTGATTTGTTTTCTTTAAAAATTAATAAATTATTAAAAAAATAAAATATACTAATTTAAATAAAGTAAAAAAATAAAAGTATTTTTTAATTAATTTTATTATATATATATACATGTTTTTTATAAAAAATAAATAAATAATATAATAAATTTATAAAAGTATAACATAAAAAATATATTTATAAATAAATAAATAATATATGTATTATATATATGTTTATATTTAAATTTATAAATATATAATATATTGGATCAAATATAGATGATTCAAATCCGATCCAATTTCTGATCGGATTCTATTATCCAACTACTGGGGGCAAATGGACCACGTCTTAGTTCTATTACAAAGTAGAGCAGCTCGTGCAACGTGATGAGCTGCTCTAATCAAATTAATTACTTGGTGCAATAATCAAAGACTTTCCTCGGCCAAATTGTTGTTGGAAGGGCCCTTATAAGGGCTGAAATTTTGATTGAACCGTTTTCACTGCTCTGTTTTGTAAAAGTTACTGAAAACCAATGTTTTAAAAAATGACCTAGAATCAGAATCGTTTGTCATTGGTTTTTGGGTTGATAGTTTGATCGTCCAATTCGAATAAATGGCATTTTTTTATAAAAAATTAAAAAAATAAAAATGATAATTAAAATAAAAAGTGGTCAAAATGTTGAACGGGTCGAATAAGTCAACAGTTTGATTGCCTAGGTCAATGCTTTGATCGTCCAAGTCGCATAGATAGTCTGTTCTAACAAAAAAGTAAAAAGAATAGTTAAAATAAAAAATGGTCAAAAACATCAAATGGGTCGAATAGGTTGATGGTTTGATCGCCCGGGTTGACAGTTTGACCGTCTAGTTCAAACAAATAGTCTGTTCTGACAAAAAAAATAAAAACAATAATTAAAATAAAGAATGGTAAAAAAACGTTGAATGAATCAAACAAGTTAACAGTTCAATCACTCAGATCAATGGGTCGCTGACCAATTCAATGATTTTTCACTAGGGACTGGGTTTGGGGTAAAACGGAACTAATTGCCTAAATGATTCTCAAACCGAACGGTCTGACCATCTAAATCAACGGCGATTCAAAAACATGGCTGAAAACCTTAAAATGTTGTTTTTATTGCTATTGTAAGGCTAATGGAATGGTAGTCTATGCTCGAAATATGGGGAAATGACTCCCAGTTATAGAAGAGGAAAAGGAGAGGAAAGAGGGAGAAATGAGAGAGGAGAGAGCGGGAATGGGCCAACCAAAAGGAAACGAATCCATGAAGTCCATATGTATATGTTGGTAATGGATTCAACGGTCCCCAAAGTGGGTATGGGGTTTGGGTGAGCTGGATTTTAAAAATTCTAAAATTTTCTTATGAATTATTATTTTCAAATTTACCATTTTTTTTAGAATATTTCTTGTTTAATCATTTAAGCCACATGTTTATTTCCCTTTTTAGAATATTTATAGATTAGCTGTATATATTTTGTTTTTAGAATATTTAATTTCTTAATTGATTCACATGCTGATTTAAATATTTAACCGTTAGAATATTTTGTTTCTAACGCTTAAACTCCTTTAAATAATTATTTGGCTGAAAGCCCACCAAAACAGGCACCAAGTCCCTAATAAAGGTTTTAATCAAGTTGAATAACATGAGCAATAAAGAGTGCAACTAGAGATGATTTTGTGACAAGACCAGGGCATGGTGTTTGGGCTTTAGGACTTGGTGAGGGCTTACACGCATTGGCTTCTGTGGTTACATGAGCTGAAAAAATCCAGAAATCCATTAAGCCATATTTGATATTGGAGGAGACAGTATACAGAGCAAAAGTGAAATAGCTGATGCAAAAAATTTAAAATACAAAAGGAAAAGGAGGCCATGCCGAATGGATTTAGGCCCACGAGGCCCTAAATCATACTCCATTGTTTAGCTTATGCACATTTGATTTGGTAGATTCAGATCCAAACATTAGCACACTCGATGAAGAATTTAATAATAAAGGTTTAGGTAACAAATTAACAATTGCCACCCATAGGCCATAGCTAATGGTTAGGGGTTAGGGGTGGCAAATGGAAATGGGTGGGTTGAATTGGGTTGGATAAGGGTTGAATACCAATCCACCCATATTACCCAGTAACCCACCATGATCCATCACCAATGTTTCTTAAAGGGTCATAACCCATCTTAACTTTGGGTCACCCTAATTCATCCATATTGACCCACTTGACCCATCCATATTGATCCTTACCCTCTCTCACTCATACTAATCCATCTACCCTCACCTATAAATACAAAACGGGTCGGGTCAACCCATAACAAAAAAACAACTTTTGAGAGAACAAACTCTCTCAAGTCTTCCATGTGCTATAAATGGGTCAGGTCGACCCGCATACCCGAAAATAACGTTTTTGAGATAATCATCTCTCAAGGCCACCACGTACAGAAACAAGTTGGCCAACCCGTATACCTGAAAATAACATTTTTGAGAGAATCAACTCTCAAGGCTGCCACATGACAGAAACAAATCGGCCAACCCGTATACCCGAAAATGCAAAATTTATGCAGAAAAATACCAAAAACTTTGTAGAAAATGCAAAAATTTTGCAAAAAAATACTAGAAAATTTGCAGAAAATGGCATAAATATTGCAGAAAATTTAGAAAAAAATACAGAAAATACCAGAAATTTTAAAAAATATATATAGAAATAAAATACCAGAAATTGCAAAACTTTTTGTAGAAAAAATCAGAAAAATGCAGAAAATACTAGAAAATTGCAGAAATGCATGAAAACACTAGAAAATTGCAGAAATTATATAGAAAAGTTGCAGGAAATTCAGAAAAAAATATAGAAAAATAACAGAAAAACTGTAAAAAATGCAGAAAATACCAGAAATTGAAGAAAATAGCAGAAAGCGCAAAAACTGCATAACTTTTGCAGAAAATTGCAAAAAAATGCAGAAGATACATGAAAACATCAGAAAATGCATAAATTATGCAGAAAAATACCAGAAAATTACAAACAAAATGCAGAAAAATACTAGAAAATTGTAGAAAATATAGAAAATTGCAGGAAATACAAAAAAAAAACCAGAAAATATAGAAACAATACCAGAAAATTACAAAAACGATGCATCAAATACAATAAAGTTTCAGAAAAATACCAGAAAATAACATAAAATAGAAAAAAATTGCAAAAATTATGCAAAAAATACCATAAAATTTCAGAAAATGCAGAAAAATACTAGAAATTTGCAAAAAATGCAGAAAATACCAAAAATTATAAAAATTGCAAGAAATAGAAAAAATGCATAACTTTTATAGAAAAAAATCAGGAAATGCAAAAAAAAAACAAAAATTGTAGAAAATGCATGAAAACACCAAAAAACATGAAAACATACCATAAAAACATGGCAAACAAATGGGAGGAGGAAGGCTCAACATTTACTCAGAAACCTTCAACCTGAACAGAGACTTTCGAATTACTAAATCCAAGGATTAAAGTATCGGTATCGAGTATCGGGTATTATATCAGATAGCACAGATACGGATACACTTTGGAAATACATGGATACGGATAAAAATGATGAAAATGTATGGATATGCTAGGGAAATACATACAAATTTTATAAATACATTAATAACACTAAATTAAGATCAAAATAATTACAAAATAGTATATAAATACATGGAAAATGTAAATTTTAATGATATATAAAAAGAAATATATTACAATTAGTATATGGGGATGCGTACCTATCATATAATTTTATTTATAATGGATCAATCAAGAGCCCAAGCCACTAATTATATGCACCTATATTTTAATTATTATTTTATTTTACTATTTTAATTTTTTAAAATTAACGAAAAATCAACTCAAATTAAAATATGAATTAAAAATTTATAAAAATATAATCTTAACTTAGAGTGTATCAATTTTGTTTTAATTTCTATGATACATATCATATACAAATTCATAGCTTTTAATTACCAAAATAATTTTTCCATTATTAATATTTTTATTTCTACAAATTTTATGAAGTAAAAATCATTTTTTGAAATAAATGTACATTAGTGCATTTGATAGATTCAATTTGATATTATATTCTTCAATACTTTTGTTTATAATATTTTTATTTTTTGTAAATAATAAATATCTGGTTATTACTTATTAATGTAAATTAAAATATTAGTTAATAATTTATATTTATATCATGTGTGAATTTATAATTTTAAGATTTATATCATGTGTACAATTTTTTTTTATATTAAAAATCATCTTTTTATATAAATGTAGATTTGATAGATTGTTTATTCTATTATTTTGTAAAATAATATTTTTTTATTTTTAGTTAGAGTTGTTAAATAATATTTATTTTTTGTTTAAATTGCATGTGAACAAAAAAGCTAATAATATCATTTATATATCACTTTTAATCACAAAATTGCATTTGGCTTGGTGGCTTGAAATTAAAGGAGAATGTTAATGCACTAGGTGTACTCAAGTTTGAGTCTTCTCAAATGCATTTTTTATTATGAGGCTTGGCGAAATTTTCGACCCAACCCATCTTGACCCTAATGGGTACTTCAACCCAACCCATCCTAACCCTTTTCACTAACCCTAATAGGTTGCTTGACTCATATTGACCCACCAATAGAAGGGTGGGTATGGGTGGATTCCAAGGTGAGTGGGTGGGTTAAATGGATTGGGGTCAAGATTGCTAGCCCTATCTAGGGCCCAATGCTAAGGTTGGATATGCTTGGGTAGGCTCCAAGTCATAAGGGGATTAGCTAAAAGCGTTGGGCTGTAGAACCAATGATAATGTTCCATATCAATAATAAAATACATAAGACCACACCTTTTACAGTGGACCTATCAATTTATTACTAGAGTGGAACACTAACATTGATCTAATCTCATTCATCTAATCCTTGCTTGTCTAAGTGAGTCCGCGGGCCATCCTGTGTTATATACTTATATTCCCATGTATTTGTATCAAGTTTGTCATTCGGCTTACCTCAAAGGTAGAGGTGTAAATCAGGTCGTGCCGCCCGTGGCCCAACACGATCATGCGGGCCATACTGGGCCTGGGGTTTTAGGTCCACGGGCTAGCATGGCACGACATGACCGAGCAGGCTGTGTCGCTCGTAGGCCGTGCCACCTGTGGCCCGTGGGCTAGCACGACCCATATATATTATTTATATATACTTTATATATTTATATAATATTATAAAAATTATAATTATATAATAACATATAGTATAAAATATATTAATAAAATAAATATTTTATTATACTAATTTATTTAATTATTGTATATATAAGCAATTTTATACACAAAATTCATATAAAATTAAAATTTTAAGTTTTTTGTCAATTTTTTTAAATAAATAGCTTTGGCCCAATGTACGGCTCGACCTGGCCCAAGGCTCGGCCCACGGCACAGCACGGGCCCGCATGAGCCTAGGCCGTGGATCATATCGAGCCGACCCCCAAATTTTTCACCAGGGAGAGTGGCACGACTCATGACGGCCCGCGAGTCAGCACGGCACAACCCGCTTAAGAGAGGGTCGTGTCGTGCCGACCCAACACGACCTACTTTACACCTCTACTCAAAGGATCTGACCCAAGTTGCATCACTATCTAATTTGTTTTATTTCAGGTAAAATCCATGATGACGGAAGGATATGATATTTTTACCAATCAAAACTCTTATGAATTTTGATTTTGATGAATAATAGCTAATTGATTACCACTTTAATGATACCAGTTCATTGCCCTTTCGATATATGATGATGATGATGGTGATGTATTTTCTGTATCATATAATCCACGTGTGAAGTTACTTTCATTTTTATTTTATACCAAATAAGGTGGAAGGAAAGTGACCAATTTGATCAGGAGTCGATAAGTCCCAATTTATCAGAATTTATAGTTATTTCAGAGGTCATTTGGGACTCCAGATCTACTATGAACACAGTTGTGTCTAACAGGCTACATAATCAATCACGAGCAAACCTGTCAGTACTTTGTACACATAGGGCTCATGTGCACACAGCCGTGCATAGAGTTTGCATCTCCGCCCCATCGCCTGTTGCCCCACACAACGTGCGACTGCCACATGTTCGGTCGCACGCAGTGGGGCATTCCCGCGTGCGGGGCTCATGGGACAGTCGTTAGCTTGTCCCGTTAGCCCCTAAACAAGCCTAAACTTCCTTTCTCCCATACAATGTTTTAAAAAATGGTCTTGAAAAGGAACCATTTTGGCCACCATTTTCCGAGTCGACAGTCCAATCGTCTAACTCGAACAGACAGGCCATTCTGACAAATAAATTAAAAATAATTAAAAATAAAAAACAGTAAAAAATCGTTGAACGGGTTGACGGTTTGACCACCTAGGTCAACAGAACCAGTTGCCTAGACGATTCTCGGGCCAAACAGTCCGACCGTCCTGATGAACAGTGGTTTAAAAACCTTGCCTCAAATCATGACTGACCCCTGTTCTACTCCCCTCCATCCGAGCTTGGATCCAACTCCATTTCTGACAACGGCAACCACTCCGGCCAGTTCACCGTTACCAGGTATGCTCCAACCCTCGTATTTTGTTTTGATATTTGGTTTTTTCATTTCAAATTAGAGAAACCCTCGTTTGATATTTTGCTTTTCATTTCAAACCAGAGAAACCTTTTTTCCCTCTTCCAACTCCCTCTCCGACACCGGCAATAACTCCAGCTAGTTCACTATCGCCAAGTACTCTCCAACTAGGGGTGATTATTCCAACCGGCCCGCACAAGCCTAGCCCAAAAAATTCCAGGCTTGGGCCTGGGTTTTGTATTCAGGCCTGGCCCAAGCCCGGGCCCACATCAGGCCCACAAATTTTAGGGCCGGGCTTGGGCTTAATACTACAAGCCCGGACCGGGCCCGGGTCGGCCCGTATATATTTAAACTTACACGTTTTGTGCATTACACATACATGTTATTTTACATTATATTATATATTTTATATATAAATTTTATAACATGACATTTATAGTTTATATTATATGTAAATTATAGATATGTAATGTTTTATATATGAAAGGCATTGGCCCATAATCAAGTCTGGTCTAGCCCGGGCCCATATAAACCTAGGCTAGGGCTTATGTTTCAGGCCCAGAACCCCGGGTCAGGCTAGGCCTAGACCTAAGCTATAGCCCTTATCATAAGTGCAAAGCTTGGCCCGACCCGGCTCATGATCACCCCTATCTCTAACCCTCGTATTTGGAGAGTACATGGTGACAGTGAACTGGCCGGTGCCGGAAAGGGAGTTGGAAGAGGGGAAAAAAAGTTTCTCTAGTTTGAAATGAAAAACAAAACATCAAACAGTGGTTTATTTGATTTGAAATGAAAAAATCAAATATCAAAACAAAATACGAGGATTGGAGTGTTAGACACGATTTGAGGTTGAGGGGGCGAGAATATGGGAGCAAGGTTTTCGAACCGCCGTTGATCGGGGCGGTCGACCATTCGGCCCGGGAACCATCCAGGCAACGGGTTCCGTTTTACCCCAAACCTGATATTTGGCCAAAAATCATTGAAAAAGTCAACAACCTATTGACATATGCGATCGAACCGTCGACCCGTTCAACGATTTTTTACCATTTTTTATTTTTAATTCTTTTTATTTTTTTAATTTATTTTTTAAAATGGGTCATTCGTTCGAACCAGACGATCGAATCGTCGACCCAAAAACTGGTGGCCAAAATGGTTTCGTTTTGGGTCGTTTCTTAAAACGTTGTATAGGAGAAAGAAAGTTTGGGCTCGTGGCTGGTCATTTGGTTGGGATCTCCTATTAGTTATGTATAGATGAAGTTAGTTGCTGTTTAATATTTTAATGTTAGGGTCATTTGATAATGGCTGAAGTTGTTAAATTGAAAGACTTATTAATTTATTATTTTATCTTTTAATTAAAACAAAATAATTAAATAATAAAATTTTCAAGGATATAATGATCTGCGTAGCTTCAGTTTCAGCTATAAAAGGAGCCCATTACCTCTTTAAAATCTTATTCACTAAAGGACAAAGTAATAAATTTCTTAGTTCAGTGTACTCAATTGTTATCAAATGGCCCCTCATTTTTTCTTTTTTTTTATCATGGTTTTCAAAACCGGACTGGACCGGACGGTCGAACCGGAAAAACCAGGAACCGATAGGTGACCGGTTCCATTTTTCCCCAAAAACCATTGATTATTTTGGTCAGCAAACCGCTGACCTGGGCGGTTAATCGTTCAAATGGTTTTGACCATTTTTTTTTATTTTTTTATTTTTTTGTCAAAACAGGCCAACTGTTCAACCCAAGAACCAAACCCTTGACCAGTTCGTTCTCCGAATCAATTTTAAAAACCTTGCTTTGTATGGTGATGGTGGAATAACGGGCATTTGGAAAGTGTAAGAGCCCATTTGGGAGGGTTTTTGCATTTGGGGTGCATTGTGTTAATTGAATTGTGGTGGTTAAGGCCATGTTTGGTTCAAATCTCATTCTTTCTCATTCTTACTTACCCAAGATGAAATTTTAAAATGGAAAAGAATGGATAAAAATAGGCAAAATGAGAAAATATTGTTACGAACCAAACACTTTTTTCCTAAAAATGAATTCTTTTCAGACTAACAAGTCTCCTATGTTACTCATTTTCATTCTTCAAAAAAAAAAATTGTGTCGATATTCACAAACCACCAACCTAGGTCTCCAATAGTCAATGTTTACCAATTGGCATAGATGTTTTGTAAAAGTACTTTTGTAAAAGTGCTTTCCTAAAAGTGCTTTTGTAAAAGTACTTCCATAAAAGTGTTTCCATAAAAGTACTTTTGTAAAAGTGCTTTCATAAAAGTGCTTTCGTAAAGTACTTCCATAAAAGTACTTTCATAAAAGTACTTCTGTAAAAGTGCTTTTATAAAAGTGTTTTCGTAAAAGTTCTTTAATAAAAGTGTTCATAAAAGTGTTTTTGTAAAAGTATTCCATAAAAGTGCTTTTATAAAAGTACTTTCGTAAAAGTGATTTATAAAAGTGCTTTTGTAAAAGTACTTCCATAAAAGTACTTTCGTAAAAATGCTTTAATATAAGTACTTTCGTAAAAGTACTTCTATAAAAGTACTTTCATAAAAGTACTTCCATCTCCATAAAAGTACTTTCGTAAAAGTGCTTTCATAAAAGTACTTTAATAAAAGTGCTTTTATAAAAGTACTTTCATAAGTGTTTTAGTAAAGTACTCTTATAAAAGTGCTTTTATAAAAGTGCTTTCGTAAAAGTACTTCCGTAAAAGTGTTTTTATAAAAGTACTTTCATAAAAGTGCTTTCGTAAAAGTACTTCCCTAAAAGTGTTTTCATAAAAGTACTTCTGTAAAAGTGCTTTTATAAAAGTATTTTCATAAAAGTGCTTTCGTAAAAGTGCTTTCGTAAAAGTATTTCCATAAAAGTGCTTTAATAAAAGTGTTTTCATGTAAAAGTAGTTTTATAAAAGTGCTTTCATAAAAGTACTTTTATAAAAGTGTTTTCATAAAAGTGCTTTTCCAAAAGTAATCATCTATGACAATAGTTTTATAAGTAGCTCAAAGAATGAAATGAGTAAGATGGGACATGATTATTTTTCATGCTGAAGGCTAGTCAATTTTTGTGCTATGGGGCTGATTTTTCATTTTAAAAAAGAATGTGGCCGTTGGCAAGAATTTTGTCACAAAACACTCTAATTTATCCATTATTGCCCATTCTTGCCTAGAATGAGCAAGAATTAAGAGTGAGGCCCAGAGCAGTGAACCAAACATGGCCTAAGCATCGGTATTCCAGGTATTTAGAGTAGTTTCATATTTGATCAATGGTGTGGGCGTTTGGAAAGTCCATATTAGCTTTCTAGAATTTTATCACACACAATTTCTGACATTTCCATGTCAGGTCGAGTTCAGAATGCCAAAAGCCGCATCCCGAAAGCCCTTTCAAACGGGCACTAAGAGACATACTGAATTGATGCTCTATGTAGATGATTACAAACTGAGGGCAAAGAGAGAGAGAGAGAGATGAGAATAAAGGGCTGGATATATAACAAGTCTTCAACGAGCGATTTGAAGGTGTAAAATGAGACATCAATTAATATTGCCAAATGTCTCAAACTTGTTGTTAGACCTGGTAATTGGGTTGGGTGGGCCAGGTTCGGGTTGATTTCGGGTCGGGTTGAATTTCAGGTTGGGTTATCGAATGCTAGGCCCTACCCCTAAATGTTCGGGTTAGGGTTGATCCATGGGTCAACTCGGGTCACCCTAAAGAATAAATGAAATTAAAAAAAAAAGAAAAACTACATGAAAAATGCCAAAATTAAAGGAATTAACTTTAAAATTCTAAATATAAAATAAAAAACTTGAACATTTAGCAATTTAAAGATTAAACAATAAAGAGTAGAGACTAAATAGAAAAAATTAAAGAGTGAAAACTTCTAACAATGCATAAATAGTCCCAATTAGACTTGACAATCGGGTCAGCGGGTTGACCCATGACCCAACCCAGTTTTTTCGGGTTGGATCGTGTCAGGTCGGTTCATTCTCACATTCAGGTAGCTAAATATGAGACCCTAACCTTGTTTTTTTGGGTTGGATTGGGTCGGGTTCGCGGGTTAGATCAACTTTTTGCCAAGTCTACTTGTTGTATATAGCACATTTGCAGCCTCAAAAACTGATAGATCCATATGATACCTTGAAGTTGGAACCATGATGTAGAGGCACCTGTTTGCTTTACAGCTCCTAGGGATGTTAGTGGGTTGGGGTTAACTGATAAACCCACCTTGACACAATCCTATTGGGTTAAAAGTCGGGTCAATTTTAACTGGGTTTTGGGTTAGATTCGGGTTGACGTGAAGCCATACTTTATGCGGGGTAGGTTGGGTTGGGTTTTATATCCCATCTTCACTTACTCAGGTTAGGTTAGGCATGGAGTTATTTTTTGTTCGAATCCAACTCGTGACATCATTGTATGTTGAAAAAGACTCATAGCAAAAGGCTCTGTTTTGGTCTTCTAAGTATATAATAAGTAGCTCTAATGGATGTAAACATGAATTCCAATAAAGTATATGTTTTTTTTTTTTTTTTTTTTTTTTTATCAAAAACTCATTTGAATACAAATTTATACATTTTTATTGATATACTTTTACATCTTATTATCAATATAAATATGCATTGGTCTGTCATCTGTCAATGCATAAACGTAATGTTGTCAAATATAGGCAAAAGTGAACCAGAGTGCAAATTTATCTTGAATCGGGATTTACACTCCATTTGCATCGTTTCCAAACACATCCAAAGGGAAAATTGCATATTAGTAACCTGTATTTTGGGTCTAGCCTTACTTTGGTCCCCAAATTTTAAAATGTATCAATCCAGTACCTAAACTTTCAAAACGTGTCAATTTAGTCACTATTGTTAATCAGCCATTAAGTCACATGTAAAATGGCACAAATGCCCTTCGAGTGTCATCTAACTTTCTTTATTAACTAGTTCTTTGCACTGGTTCGAATATGTTGATGATAACACTGAAAAGGATATATCACCAGAAAATTGTTTGGAGAATGTCATACTCAATTTATTTTGTCAAAAACCAGTCTAATAGAGAAAAGTATTTTGTCGAAAACCGATCTGATTGAGCCCACAAGAAGAAGATGAACATTGTCTTATTTCAAAGGGTAGTTTAAACTTTTAAGTCACACATGTCACCACATGATAGAGATAATTAATGGGCTACTAACGGCAGTGACTAAATTGGCACATTTTAGAAGTTTAGGTACTAGATTAATACGTTTTAAAGTTTGAGGACCAAAGTGAGAATAGGCCCCAAGTATAAGGTACTAATCTGTAATTTTCTTGAAGAAAAATTGTTGTTAGTGTGGTTGCACTGCTAGACTGACTTGTGATTTTGGATTTGAAATAATGTACAAGTGCAACCAACAAAAAAAAAGTATTCGCATTATACAAGAAATCTCATAAAGGAAGTTAGGGGTGTTCACGGGTTGGGTTGGGTCGATTTATTGGGGTTTTCCCAACCGGTCTGACCTGGTCGGGTTACCTGAGGTGGAAACCGAAACCGACCCACTAATAGGCCAAACTGACCTGGTCGGTTTGAGTCGGGTTGGGTCGGTTTCGGTCAGTTTCGGTTTTGCTTCTGTACAAAAGGACACCTAATTGAATTCTAATTGTAATTGCCTAATCGGTTGCCTATTTGGTGTAAAAGATTATAGAAAGTTAGAAACTATGATAGATTGCCTATTCTAATTGTAATTGCCTAATGGGCCTTCTAGTTCTAGTAGAAGATTAGTTATAGTTAAGTAGAAAACTACTCAAACTAGGAACTTCTACTAGTTCGGTTTCGGGTTGGGTGTTTTCACACAAGAAAATCGAAACCGACTCGATATATCGATTTATATATTTTCCCAACCCGAAACTGACCGGTACTGATGAAAACCTAGCCGACTCGGATTGGGTCGGTCCGGGTTGGTCGGTTTGGTCGGGTTGGGCATTCTTATGAACAGCCCTAAAGGAAGTGAACAAGTCTCCAAGGGCCGCGAGGCCCGCGATCCACGATGGAGGCCCATCCAATAGCATTCTATTCTTAGAATCACTTTACTGCAAGAAGTCTATCAGAACTGGACTTGACAACCCTCGAACCGATCAGCTGGGCTCTAATTTCAGCTTCTGAAGGATCAGTGATCCCAATAGGCTATAGGCCCACTAAAAGCCCAGACGATGTTGCCAGTTGGATTGATAATTAGACCACTTATACCAACAACACCACTAGGACTTACACCAGATCTACAACTGCCATCAAGGATGAAACCTGCATTCTTTTTTTGAGATTTGGGCGCTACCGAAGATCTATAGATAATGAATTCAAGACCTCCAAAAGGTTCCTCTTTAGACCGCCATTGAAAAATTTGGAAGAGAGCAACCAAGAGAAAATCTGATGCTGAATTGTACTTCTAAAAACTTTGGAAGACTAGTAATTAAGCACATGTGTTGTATGTGAGAAATTTCTCTTCATATTAATTACTTGAATTTTAGATATAGCATTAGTTAAGATAGAAATTAAAAATTAATAAAAGTAACAATATGATTAAAAATAAACTTAAATGCTTGTAGCAAATAACAATTATTATTATTATTATTATTATTAAATTTTGTATTCCATTTCTATCATAAATAAAAATAACTTTTATTTTAACAGTTATTTTTTTTAATATGATGAATATATAACATTAGAAATGTTTTCAAATGTTTTTGACAAAATTCTGTACATTTTCATTTTTGGTGTTCTATCTTTTTTTTTAAATATTTAATATTCAATTATGACATATTGGGTTTCTTCGAAAACTTGGATCGTTGACCTACCATCTATACAAGAAATTAGCTTTGCTTTTGGATTTGTTTTAAATTAGAGAAAATTATAGTTAGAGTTGGCTATACATTTAAAATTAGGCTATAGGTTGGTCCAAAAACCAACAAAACTCTAACACCTGTCTCTACATTTCAAATTATAAAACCCTTGCCATACCAAAATTACCCTTTAATGTTGGGTGATTGGAAAATAAAAAAAAAAGGTTTTTAGTTTATCTTATGCTCCCTCTCTCCCTCCCTCCCTTCCTCTCTCACATTCTCACAATCGTCTCTCTCTGCTCAACAACTGTGTGATTTGAAAATAAATAAAAATGGTTTTTGGTTTCTATATTTATGTTCTTTCTATCAATCTCTCTTATTCTCTCTCTCTCTCTACCTGTCATTCTCCCTCAATCTCTCCCATTCCCTATCTCATTTTTTTTTCTTACACACTTATATGGTATTAATTAGATCATAACATAAGACCAATTTGGTATGGTTCAAAAATTACTACACCAATTTAATTAAAATTCAAAAGAAACTCTTAGCTATGAAATTTACAACAACTTGATAGAAATTTATAACTTGATTGTACAAGTGGTTGGTCCCTTTAGTTCTTTTATACGATCTGATTAATATTGTATAAGTTTGTAAGAAAAAGAAAAAGAACAAAAGAGGGAGTGGGAGAAAGACTAAGGGTGAACGATAGATTAAGAGAGAGAGAGAGAGAGAGAGAGAGAGAGAGTGTGTGTGTGTGTGTGTGATTTTGATTTGGCTACAAATCAAAGCTGAGAGAGTGGGAGAGATAAAGGGAGTGGGAGATCGAGAAATGACTATGAGAGTGGAAAAGGAGGGAGGGAGATCAAGAAACAGAGGGAGTGAAAGAGAAACTCAAAACCTATTTTCAATATAGGCTTTTTGTTGTGTCTAACTTGGATTAAGAGTCCCAAGTTGGCAATAACCACATAAGCTTTTGATGACATTGCGGGGGTTTTTATAATTTGAAATGTAGAGCCGGTTGTCAAAGTTTTGTTGGTTTTTGGACTAACCTGCAACCTAATTTTAAATGCACAACCGGCTTTGACTATAATTTCTCTTTAAATTATATGTTTCATTTACATTATGTAAAATAATTTTTACTTTTCACACTTAATTTTTGTTTGTGTATGATATCATTTGACCAAAACCACTAACCCACCACCCAAAAAGAAAAATAGTTTGATTTCTAGGCTGACATTAAATTTTGTATTACATTTTCATCATTGATAAAATTATTTTTTATGTATAATACTTATTTTTGTTCAATATAATGAATGCATAATATTAGAGATGTACCCAATATTTTATTTTTTATAAATATATAACATTAGATATGCGCCCAAAATTTTCTCTATCTTTTTTTGTGATCCTTTGTATTTTCTATTTTTAAAAATTTTATTATTTGACTATGGCACCATTTCATTTCTAGGTAGATTTTAAAATTGGAATTCCATTTTCATCATCAATAAAAATACTTCTTACATTTAATACTTATTTATTTTATTTTTTATTATTTAATTATAACATTATTTATTAATCCATTTGATCCCAAATGGTCAAATTGCTTGCCTACCACCAGGAGGGAAGAAAATGGTTTTATTTTCACATTAATTTTCAAAATATTTATTTTATACTATTAAAATTAATATTGTAGATTTAATTACAAGAATTTAATGATGAGAAAAATATATTTTAAATATAGTTTTTAATGAAAGAGAATAATAAGATATTTTTATTTCCAATTGGTTTTAAATTTTACATTCCATTTTCTATCATTAATAAAAACATTTCTTATTTATCATACTTATTATTGTTTAATATGTATTTTAAAAATGTTCCCAATTTTTTAATTTTTAATTTTTTCATTTTATCCATTTTTGAATTTTATTATTTAATCATGGTAACATGGATTGAACCATTTGACCCAAAATGGTTTAATTCTTACCACTACCTAGATGAAAACACTATTTTTTTCTAGGTAGATTTAAAAGTATAAGCTTTTATGTTATTGAAATTATTAATTTATTAAGTATGGATTTAATTAATAGAACTTAATGATGAGAAGAAACAAAAATGGTTTAAATATATGATTCAATGAACATGAATGCAAGTTAATAACTTAAGTGTTTGATTTAATGAGAGGAATCTGAATGCATTGAATATCTTAAAATGACCTCTTTTCAATTCATTTAATATCAATAATCAATTACCCTATTTGCCCTCATTTTATCAATAAATTTAAATATAGAGGGGGTAAATTTTGTCTTTAAAAAATTCCAGAAATATTTTTTAGGCCATTCGTGCTTTTTAAAGTAGTATAGCTTATTCTCAAAAATTCTTCTACTAGGCTATGCTTGGTTTGGAAGAAAAGATAGAGAAAGGAAGGGAAAGGTAGGAAAACCTATGCAGGACTTGTAAAACTTTCCTTACTTTTTCTTTCCTTTCCCTACTTTTTCTTTCAAACCAAACATAGCCTTAGGCTCCTTCCACATGCTCCGCATGACAACATTAATAGTAGCTTTCCAAAAAAATTCCTCTGAGACCAAGCTTATAAGCAGCAAACAGGCCATTGGATGATGAAGTTGGATGGAGTTAGGTTTGCACTGATCTCTGACTTCAAGAAAGTAATTCATCTCCGACAAAAGTGTTGAGTTTTGAGAAATAACAACTTTACCTCAATAGGTAATAATAGCTTTGAAAATGAATAAAAAGTGAATTAACTCGTAGAAGAAAAAGGTGAAATTGATTGAACAAAATTACCAAAATGTCCAAACCACCAACAACTAGGGCTGTTCATAACAAGACCCAAACCGACCAAACCAACCAACCCGAGTTGGCCGATTTTTCTTTAGCACCGGTCGGTTTCGGGTTACAAAAAAACATAAACCGATGGTTCGTTCGGTTTCAGTTTTCATGTAAACCGAAATCGAACCGACCCAAACCAACTTAGATATATATTATATATATAATATATTTCAGATATTATATATATATATATATATATATATCTGATATATTTCAGCTTTACTATATATATATATATATTTCAGCTTTATTTCAGAAATATACATATTATATATAAAATATCAATTTTAATCCATCAAATCATTTTTAATTTCCAAGCATCCAGCGTTTGCTTTCTTATGAATCCTTTACCATTCACACCGAGAGAATCATTCACCAAACCGACCCAAACTTATTCAAACCGACCAAGTCTGTTTTACTTAGTAGTGGGTCGGTTTTGGTTTCATTTCTAGGTAAACCGACCAGGTCAGGTCGGTTGGAAAAACGCCAATAAACCGACCCAACCCGACTAGTGAACAGCCCTACCAACAACTGATCAATAATAATTAATAAATAAATAACTGTAGCTATTTGAGAATTTAATAATACTAATAATATTAAATACTAACTTTTTAAAATAATTAATTAATATTAAATTATTATTTAAATAGTATTAAATAATTTATAATAAAATTAAATCATAATAAGTAACTAAATAAATAGATAGTTAAAAAAAATATTTAAATAATTATTGAGTAATTAAAAATAAATAGTATTGATTAAATAATTATTGAATTATTGAATTAAATGACTATTTAATTATTGAGTTATTTAATTAAATAATGTTAAGATCAAAGATACTTGACCATGCATTGAATGACTATTGATGGAGTAGGGATGGCAACAGGGTGGGTTTTTGTAAATTCTAGACCCTACCCGCCTCCCTAAACCTTCCAACCCATACCCGCCCCAAAACCCATGGAGGGTTGGATCTTGAGAATCCAAACCTTCCCCATACATGAAAGTGCAAAACCCTCCCCGCATTTAAGGGTAAGGGCAGGTTGGGTTTAGAAGTTGTGTCTAATTAATTTCCTATTATTTCTTGCTATATATAAGAAATAAATACATAAAATAATATAAGCAAGCAACAAAGTTTCCAATTATTTGATTAAGACATATAAAAAATACATAAACTATCAATTATCTTTCACATACAATTCAAAATATTATTAAATTCAACACCTAGTACATAAAGCATATATGCTTTCCAACAATATGTGGGTCAGGGAGGGTTGGGTTTATCCTAATACCATATCCACACGGGTTGTAAAATTCCAAAACCCATCCCTACCCTAAAACCCGTTCCTTCAAGAAAAAAAAAAACCACCATGTTGGGGTAGATACCCAATAGGTAGGGGCGGATACCTAATAGGTAAGGTAGAAATTGCCATCCCTAGTTGGATGTCAACTTGTACGTTTGAAAGTGAAGGTGAAAGAATATTCTGCAATGGCATTTTTCATAATTTTTTATACTATGGAGGGTAATGTCATGGTATATTCCGTTAGATTGCATTTGTTTACGGTGTAAATACCGAAGTGATGTTATATTACACTCTGGTCCGATTTTGTAGTCATTTGGATGAAGTGTAATAAAACACCAAAAATCGATGTAAAACTCCACTCAGATCAACTTTACATCAATAATCGAAGTAAACATTAACTTCGATAAAAATAATGCATACATTTACATCGATAATCACGATTTCCATTTACATTATTCGTATCTTTTAAACTCTCTAGTGGTGTAAAAGTACATTTACACTGCTTTCAAATGCAACCTTACTTTCACTGTCGAACCAAAGCTATTTAGTGTAATCTACCAAACGGACCATGCTTCCGCACCAAGGTTCCCACTCTTTTGTCCTCCTCTCCCATAATGTTTTGACAAATTAAAGATGCTGAGACGACAGGTTGTCATCACATGTGCGGTCCTCACTCGGTGACTTAGGTTAATTCAACACTTGTTGTCATGCTCGTTGAGACTTGAGATAGCTATCCCTCACATTAGCACGATTGTACCATCTACTAAGAATTCTGAATGAGGATATGGAATCTTAGGCTATGTTTGGTGAATAAGAGGTTGTTAAAAGAAGTACTTGTTGCACAACTACTTTTTAGAAGTGCTTCTTTTAACAACCACTTAAGGTTGTTTGGTGGCTCACTTGTATTATCACTTATTATGTTTTTTAAGCACTTATTGGGTGGGGATGTTTGGTGAGCTACTTTCCCCACAAGTGCTTATGTTGGCATAAATGACACTTTTAGCCCTCACTTCACTCATACATATAAACAATGCTTTCCATATAATTATAATATACATTTCAATAAAAAATCACCACATCATGACACGTGAGAGCCCATGTGGGCCCACACATGGAATTCCACATGGACAATATTAATATTAATGATAATAATAACAACAACAAGAAATAATAAATACTTCCAAAAAGCACTTTTAAGTATCAATTTTCACAAAGTACTTCCAAAAAGTGTTTTTAAGGAACAATTTTTATAAACTGCTTCTAGAAAGCACTCTCAAGGCTCAGTTTTCACAAAATACTTCTAAGAAGTGCTTTTAAGGCGCATTTTTCACAAAATATTTCCAAAATGTGCTTTTAAGGACCCGTTTTCATAAATTTCTTCTAGAAAGCACTTCTAATGCGTAATTTTCACAACTTCCAGAAAGTGCTTTTAAGGTACAGTTTTCACAAAATACTTCAAAAAAAAAACACTTTCAAGGCGCAATTTTCACAAAATACTTCTAGAAAGTGCTTTTAAGGCACAATTTTCATAGAAATACCTCCTGAAAGTACTTTTAAGGAGCAGTTTTCATAGAAATTGCAAATGTTTGTAAAAGTGTATTTCACTTGGACATGTAATGAGAGAATATACACCATCAAGTACTAGACTAACATAAAGCATCCAAAACACAAAGTACCTATCTATACTACTTTAAAAGCACGAATGGCCTCAAGAATATTTTTGGAATTTTGTAAGGATAAAATTTACCCCTCTATATTTAAATTTATTGATAAAAAATGAGGGCAAATAGGGTAATCGGTTCTTGATATTAAATGAGTTGAAAAGAGGTAATTTAAAGATATTCAATGCATTCAATTCTCTTTCATTAAATCCAACATTTAAGTGATTAACTTACATTCATGTT
>NW_010729088.1:5437396-5461723 GCF_000365185.1 Nelumbo nucifera | reverse complement strand
ACAAAGAATCACAAAAATAAAAAAGATAGAGAAAATTTTGGGCACATATCTAATGTTATATATTTATAAAAAATAAAATATTGGGTACATCTCTAATATTRTGMATTCATTATATTRAACAAAAATAAGTWTTMWACATAAGAAATAATTTTATCAATGATGGAAATGTAATACGAAATTTAATGTCAACTTGGAAATCAAACAATTTTTATTTTTAGATGGTAAGTTAGTGGTTTGAGTCAAATGATACCATAGACAAACAAAAGTTAAGTGTGATAAGTAAAAAATAATTTTTATAATGTAAAAGAAATATATAATTTAAAGGGAAAATTATAGTCAAAGCCTATTGTACATTTAAATTTAGGTTGCAGTTGGTCTAGAAACCAACAAAACTCTGACAACCGGCTTTACATTTCAGATTATAAAAACCCCTGCCATGTCATCGGAGGCTTATGTGGTTGTTACCAACATGGGACTCTTAGTCCATGTTGGACATAACAAAAAACCTATACCGAAAATAGGTTTTCAGTTTCTCTCCCACTCCCTTTGTCTCTCGATCTCCCTCCCTTCTCTCTCACTCTCATAGTCATCTCTCAACCTCCCGCTCCCTCTTTCTCATTCTTCTCCCTCTTAGTCAATATCTCCTTCTCCCTCAATCTCTATCGTTCTCCAATTGGTGTAAATTTCATGGCCAAGAACTTCTTGTGAATTTTTATCAAATTGGTGTAATCATATTTGAATCATACCAAGTTGGTCTCATATTCTTTTATATGATTTGATTAATACCATATAAATGTGTAAGAAAATAAAAAAAAAATGAGAGAGGGAGCGAGAGAGAAACTGAGGGAGAATGATAGAAATTAAGAGAGAATGAGAGATCAACTAAGAAAGAAAATGAGAGAGATTGAGGGAGAACGATAGGTAGAGAGAGAATGAGAGAAGTTGATACAAAGAACGTAAATACAAAAACCAAAACCATTTTATTTATTTTCAAATCACATAGTCGTTGAGCAGATAAAGATGACTATGAGTGAGAGATTGTGAGGGAGATTGAGAGAGAGAGAGAAACTAAAACCCTTTTTTTTTATTTTCAAATCACCCAACATTAAAAGGCAATTCAATATAAGTTTTTTGTTGTGTCCAACATGGATTAAGAGTCCCATGTTGGTAACAACCACATAAGCCTCCGATGACATGGCGAGGGTTTTTATAATTCGAAATGTAGAGTCAGTTGTCAGAGTTTTGTTAGTTTATGGAACAACTTGTAGCCTAATTTTAAATGTATAGCCAGCTCCGACTATAATTTTTCCTAATTTAAAACTAATCTAAAAGCAAAGCTATTTTCTTATCTAGATGGTGGATCATTGATCCAACTTTTCAAAGAAACCCATGATGTCATAATTGAATAATAAATATTTAAATTTATTTTTAATCATATTGTTACTTGTTAATTTTCATACTATTTATCAAAGCCAGAGAAAAACAAAGACCATGACCACCAACATGGATTATGTTGACCTACGCCTCCTCAATGGTGGTCGATTATGGTCAATATATATTGCATCTGCAAGTTGTTGCCTAAGAAACAACATCTCTTGTTGTTGACCCACACTACCAACATCAATCTCATTAATATCTTCTTCATTTGTCTCAAACGGATGTTTAATTTCAAACTCTTCATCATTCTCAAACTCGTGAAATAGGGTGTTTGTGTCATGGTTGTCCCTGATAAAGTTGTGTATTGCCATGCAAGCCACAACTATTAGTCATAGTGTTCTTAGTGGATAGCACAACATACACTTTAGTATAGGGAATTGAGCCTTCAACACACCAAAATTCCACTCGAAGACACTTCTCAATGAGACATGGGCATTGTTAAAGTACTCTTCTTTTGTTGTAGGCCATTCTCCCCTCTGAAAATCAAGCAAATGGTACCGTGTATTAGAAATGATGTCATATGGCCAAAATGTGTATGGGATAGGAATATAAATTTTTGCACAAATTCATATAATACACGAAAAAATTGCAATGTATGCATACATACCATGTGGTGGATGTGGGAAGTTATATTTCGAATTACGTATGACTTCTACAAATATGCGGTAATCATGTGTGGTCCCCTCCCATCCAACAAGGACAAATGTAAATTGCATGTTGAAATCACAAGCAGGCATTACATTTTGTGTGCAAGGCCTATTTTTATGTCGGTACAGTGTTTGCTTGTTAGTAGGAACCACTTCGGAACACCAGTTTAATAATTTATAAATTTTTTCAATCCTCACATAACCTTAAACAACGTAGTACGTGGTGAGGAAGGGGTCAAACCCACAGGGAAGTGAGAGAAAAATTATTATTTTCTCGTTCAGGAGAAATAAAAAGAAAATGGAATTGGGAATTGCAGAAAATAAGAAAATAAGAAAATAAAATCTATTAATGCTGAAATTAAAGGTTCGGAATTAAACAAGACAATAATTCAGAAATTAAAGGAGTACTAAAATCAACAGAAAAAACAAAAGTGATCCAAAATTCGGATCTAGTGGCGGTAGCTGCAGATTGGTTGGACAGCTTCCAGCAATCCCTTCGGACAAGAACTAGGTGTCCTTCCCTTCTTTAGCTCTCAAACCCCTCGACACACCTTAGCCTTGAACCAGACGACTTCAGATCTGCAAAGCACAAAAACGAACAGAAATTAAATCTAAAAGAGTGCTGGAATAAAATTAACAGAAAAGAAAATAAAAAAATAAAAGGACGGTTGATCAGATCCAGTGGCGGTAGTTGTAGATTGGTTGGACAGCTTGCAGGAACCCCTCCTAACAAGAATTGGGCGTCATTCCCTTCTACAACCTTGAACTCCTCAAGAAACTTTAGCATTGTGAACTGTGTGAATTGACCAATCCTTTCTCCAGGGCCCTTGGGGTCCTTTATATAGAGAAGGGTGGACATAACTAGGATTAAAGAGAAAGAGGAGGCGGCAACTGGGTTTTTGCAGAAATATAGGTGCCCTAAGGTTGAGAATGGAGGGTTAGGATGGTTCTAAGGTAATCCTAAGACTGAAAAGAAAATGAGAGGGCACCCAATATTATGTAGGGCTGAAATTTAATGGCTAAAGGTTGAATGGTGAAGATTAGAAGTTAGGTGGCTCCCTAGGGTTAGAATGCTAAAAAGAAAGTGCCCTAGATTGGATGGTGGAGATTAGAAGAAATGGAAGGTGAGGACTTAACAGTTATGGGCGGCTAGGGTTTGTTAAGAATGAAAAGAATGAGAGGAGAGGCGCCCTAGGGTTTTCTAATGAGAGGGAAGTATGCTAATACGGTAGGAGGGGCGCCATTCTGGGTTTAGAAGATAGGAGGCGCCCTCCTATGCTCAACTTTTCGCAAAAACACCCCCTCTCTCAACTGGACTTCACACCAGCTTCCCAAAAACTACATTTTAACCTTAAAACTCCCTAGTTTTCCCCAAGATTTGCACAGAGACCCTTAGAGGTCACAGTAATGAATTTAACTGGGAAAATGGGACATTTTGATAATTCTAAGGCTGAAAATACCCTTGAAATGATGCCCTTAAAGCATCAAGATACAGAGTTATCACACCCCCCAACTTAACCATTGCTAGTCCCAAAGTAAAGAGATCATTCCCATTGCAAGATCATCCCTGACAAAATTAGCCAAGTATCCTGATTTCAAAATTCTCAAACTTTGTATAGATCGGTATTGGGCTTAAGGGGTAAAAACTGTCTTGCTTTGAATATTACAGAAACTTGGCTTAAAAATCTTATATACCCTTCTATTTGCATATTGTCTTGGTATGCTGAGATTGATTTTAAATTTCTGACAATGAATTTCTACCCCTGAACTTGATATGCAAACACACACACACACACACACACACACACATATATATATATATGTTGCTACCTTCCACTGATTGACACAAATCTCGACACTTGCCTTAGGTGAAGAGACTCGGTTACTAAGTGTTAGGTGATTATCTTAGTTATTCCCTTTTCCGTTTGACGCGAATCTCGACACTTAACTTAGGTGAAGAGACCCAGTTACTAGATCTAGGGTCTCCATTGACCTCTCTCTCTCTCTCTCTCTCTCTCTCTCTCTTTTGAAACACTGTTCAGGGTAGTCTACTGTCTCCAAAAATTTGAAGAATTTTTGTGTCTGATTTTTCAATATTTCTCTTCTTATCTTGGTAGGAGCAAACTTGGGAGTATTTTCCAATTTCTAAACGGTTTCGATAATATTCAAATAAGACCAATTTTGACTCCTATCACTCGCTACCAATTTCTACAAAATTCAATATTATTCTATCAGTTTTCTCAACTTTTTATGTTTGGGAATCTCTTTTAATGGAAAAAATTTTAAATTTTTCAGTGAAGACCAATTTTGACTCCTATCACTTGCTACCAATTTCTACAAAATTCAATATTCTTCTATCAGTTTCCTCAACTTTTTCTGTTTGGGAATCTCTTTTAATGGAAAAAAAATTAAATTTTCAGTGAAATTTTAATTCTACATATTTAAAGGCTTAGCTTCTCAATCAATTTTATTTTCAATTTTTCTCTCTCTCTCTTTCCTCACCCCC
This sequence comes from Nelumbo nucifera, assembly GCF_000365185.1. Next base: position 5,457,133 of record NW_010729088.1, on the reverse strand, counting down.
CAACTTAAGTGCCATTGTCCCCAATGGCATGACTAGACTAATGCACAAAGGACTTAGCCCAAAGGGAACAATCAATAGGGTTTTCCTGAGGGGTTCAAGGTTTGCCAATTGGTCTTGAATCAAGAAAAGAAAAACTAAACTCCTAAAAGCAGAAACACTAAAAACTACGTTGGGTTGCCTCCCAACCAGCTCTACGTTTAACGTCTTCAGCTAGACACATTCACACACTGTTCTTATCTATACTCCTAGACTCACTTTCTTCCTCACACATACACGGATTAGATTGGGATAACCAAGGGGTAGGCATGGCATCTAAAAGATTGTCCACTATATCTACCTTGCACTCATGTTCCCCTAGGTTTGGATACTTAGAGGCATTAAAACAATTTAACTGGACTTTCTACTCCCCAAATGAAATGTCCATTTCTCCCGATTTACAATTGATGTTTGTATTGGTCGTTGCTAGAAATTGACATCTTAAGATTATCGAGATATGGTTTAGTTCCTCGGTTAGGGTCATGTCTAGGATGATAAAATCCAATGGGAAATGACAACCCTCTACCCTAACAATGACGTCCTCAATAACATCTCGAGGAGTCTTGACTGACCAATCAGCAAGTTGTAGAATTATCGGGGTAGATTTTAACTCATCGATCCTGAACCTGTCGTGAATAATGGACAGAAGCAGATTTATACTGGCCCCAAGATCCAATAGGGCCCGATCGAAGGTGATTCCAGATATGACACAACTTATGAGAGGAGCACCAAGCTCTTTCATTTTTCAGGGAAGTTGGTTTAGGAGAGCTACACTAACATCTGTCGAGAGCATCATTTTTTGTGGGGCCGATTGTGGCTCCATCATTTGAGTACACAGCTCTTTCAAGAACTTAGCATAGGTCGGGACATATTGGATCACGTTGAGGAGAGGGAAGTTAATTTGGACTTCCCTACTCTCCTCGTTGCGAGTCTCTTTCTTCTTTCGCATCGGCCCGGTTATGAATGCAGTTAGAAAGGGAACTACAGGTTGGTTCACTATAGGCTCTTCTTCTAAAGTTTCCTTTCCTTTTTCTTCCCCCCCCCCCAACTTATAGTCTTCTTGATCCTTTTCTTCTTCACTAACTATTTTTTTCTCACACGGGTCCTCTCAAATCCTCTCACACCTTAAGGTTGTAATAGCCTTGGTATTTTCAAGTTGAGGGTCCTTAGGAGGTGGTTGAATCTGCTTTGGAGGAAAACCTGGTGGCTGATTTCCAGTGTTCACAACCGGTTGACTCGGTAGTTGCCCTACTTCTCTCCTCGCCTTGGCTTCGGCTAGCTGTCTTATTTGGCTCTCTAATCTATCGGTGGACTAATGCTGAGTTAGAATCAGCTGTTGAAGCTACATGAATTGATCATCAACTGTACAGGTCTGAGGAGGTTGTGGGTAAGCCTGATAGGGTTGGGCCGATTGGGTCCTAGGACACATCTGCTGGAATTGGCTCTGCACTTGTGGGCTCTGAAATTGCAAGGCCATGGAGTTAGAGGGATGGTATTATTGTTGGGACTGTGTGTAGGTTTGACATGGTTAAGCCGATTGAGTCCCAAGGTAATCATTGTACTCCTAATGAGTCTAGGCTTCAGACCATCGAGAGTGCACATCTGGCAAGGGGTTTTCTTGGACTTGGGCCCTATAACTAAAGGTAGGCTGATTTTCCCACCTAGGGTTATATGGGCGAAAGAATGGGTTAGCGTTGGGTTGGAAAAATCTGTTGGCCACATGTACTTGGTCTAGAATGACTAGTTGACATGGGCCCGCCGCAGGGCACTGGCTAACATGATGGGCCGGGCTTGCACAGATGGAACATGTTGAATAGGATGACAATGTTGGGTATGGGCTAAATTGTTGACAACAAGCAAGGACTTGGTCAAGTCTTTGTGCCATCCCATTAATCTTGTCTAGTTGTCGAGACACATGGTTCCAATCTGTTTGKGGCTCAGGTTGGAAGTAGTTTCTCATTCCACAAAATCTAGCCATTGAATTCATTTTATTTTATTTTGTTTTAACCCCTCCCCTTTCTTCTTTTTATTTTGAAATTTGAAATTTAAATTTTGAATTTTAATTTCAAATTTAGATTTTGAAATTTAAATTCTGCAATTTAAACTCAAATTTGATTTTTTAAATTTTTGATGTTCTCTTTTTTTATTTGAAATTTGAAATTTAAATTTTGAATTTTAATTTCAAATTTAGATTTTGAAATTTAAATTCTGCAATTTAAACTCAAATTTGATTTTTTAAATTTTTGATGTTCTCTTTTTTTATTTGAAATTTGAAATTTAAATTCAAACTTAGATTTTGAAACTCAAATTACTAAAATTTAAATTCAAATTTGAATTTTAAATTTTAAATTTTAATTTTTTTTATTTTTTTAAAATGCAAGAAATTCAAACACATGACATGCGGGTTGACCTAAGGTTTCCTAAACTAGTGGTTCAACCAATGTGAACCCTTTTAGGTTCACTTGGAATTACGCCACATCCTTTGGTTAGCCAAGTAAGAGGTGGGGATGTGGGAGTCTCCCATTTCTCCCACAAGGACCTAATTAAGTAACCACAAAACCCGCTTAGACTGAGCCGTTTAACCTCTTTCCTTAGACACCAACTACTGATTATGGAAAGTAATCACAAGTTTTCCTAAAATTCAGCACACTTTTGAACAAAATGTGAGGCTCCCTAAAGGATCTTACTATCCAAATTTTAAATTAGGGTTTAGGGTGAACCGCACGTGAAGGGTAGTGATTTTTGGGCCAAGGAAGGGTGATAAAATCCCCACCTTATCTTATTTAAGTTGGATTGCCCTTAAATGGATTACTAGAAAAACACAATAAACAAAATAAATGCAACTAATTACAATGCATGAACAATTATCTCTAATATGCAATCTATATATATTAAAACTGGTCCTGCCATGTCAGCATAGCTCTCCTTTGAGAGAAGCTATTTATCTATTTTCTCCATTTTTTGTATTTTTATTTTATTTTATTTTAAAAATATAAAACARTAATCATTCCTTATTTTGATTAGATTAAACAACCGATGAGATGCACTTTCCCAAAACCTAAATAATCTCTTCTCCTAAAATTTCTCTAAACTACCTCCCCCACTTTCTCCAAAATTATCACTAATTCCTATTTATCCTCTCCCCAACTTTTTATCTATATCTATCTAAATAAAGTTTGGATTAAAAAATATAAGAATTATTTAAATATTCTAACAAAATTATATAATATTTTAAAATATTTACTAGAATGACAAAAAATAATTCTATATTTTTACAAAATATATCACGAAATTGTGTACTAACAATTTCAATTATATTTTTCTGGATTATCAATTTATTTATTTTTCAAATATTTGTTAATATGTAATAGCTTTAAATAAATAAAATTCAATTAACAAAAAAATTTAAATATTTTATAGATTATTTAAATATTTATCATAACTAGGTTTTAAATAGTTAAAATAACAGAATTATGTAATAAATTTAAAAAATTTCTTCAAAGTAGAAAAATAACTATAACATAATATTGAAATTACTAATAATTTAATATATTACAAAACTAATATGAAATTATCTAATAATAGTATAAATTATGATTTTATGGATAACTAAATTTAGTAAATAATTAATATTTTAAAATTTAAATATTTTACATACTATTTAAGTATTTAAATAACTAAATATTTTAAATAAAAAAAAATATTTATTAAATAGTTAACATAAAGAAATTATGTAATAAATTTAAAAAAATCTAAAATTTAGAAAAGTAATTATAACATAATATTGAAATTAATAATAATTTAATATTCTTACATAATATTGTAAATAACTAATTTCACTTATATAAAGTAATAATTCGAGAAAATAACTTTCAAAACATTAGTATTTATTAAGAAAAATTTTAAACTCTTATTCTGTCTTTATTATATAATTATATATACTAAAATTAGTATTTATTGTATTTCATTAATTATTTATTGTTTTTTGTGATAAACGTATTTTCAACGATTTTGTATAAATTTATTTTGTTTTGTTTTTAACAAAAAACTTTAAATAATTATTAGAGATTAAACTACTATTATTGATGTTTTTTTTAAATTTAATTTATTGTACTTATTGTTTTTATTATATTTTTGTTATAACTTATTGGTTAATTAATATTTATTAGAGATTAATCTATTATTTCAGATTATACTATTTATTAACTAAGTTAATATATTTTTAGTACTTATTGTTTTTTTTGTAATTTTTGTAATTATTGTATTTTTCATTATCAATATATTTTCAATAATTGTGTGTTTTTGCTATAAATTTTTAATAGTTATTGGAGATTAAACTATTGTTATTTGTCGGAGATAAAACTATTAATTTAGCTAAAATTATGAGTGTTCATGAGTTGGTTCGGACCGATCATAAGCTATTGGCTAACAAATTGACATGGTCAGGTTGGGGAGTTGGTCAACTGAAGCCGACTGACCTTTTGCGAAAACCGACCCACTCAAATTGTATTGGTTTGGGTCGATTTTCACAAAAGGTCAATATGTTCAAAAGATTTAAACTTAAAAATTAAATTAAACTTTAAAAATTACAGTGCAATTGTAGGTACATGGTGGTCACTTAAACCATCAAAACAGAGGAGGTGTCAAACTAATAGTATGCGAATGCCGGTAATGAGTCCATAACTCATTGCACATCTGCGATGAGTTCATAACTCATCACACATATGTGATGAACTCATAGCCGAAATAGGTTGCGATGAACTTTGGACCCATGCAGACTTGCGACGAGTTTAAATCCATCACAGGACTGCAATGGTCTTTGGACCTCTTCGAAACACCAGTTTAATAATTTATAAATTTTTCCAATCCTCACATAACCTTAAACAACGTAGTACATGGTGAGGAAGGGATCGAACCCACAGGGAAGTGAGGGAAAAATTATTATTTTCTCGTTCCGAACAAATAAAAAGAAAATGGAACTGGGAATTGTAGAACATAAGAAAATAAAATCTATTAATGCTGAAATTAAATGTTCGAAATTAAACAAGACAATAATTAAAATTCAGAAATTAAAGGAGTACTAAAATCAACAAAAAAAAAAAAACAAAAGTGATCCAAAATTCAGATCCAGTGGCGGTAGATGCAGATTGGCTAGACGGCTTACAGGAACCCCTCCTTACAAGAACTGGGCGTCCTTCCCTTCTTCAGCCCTCGAACCCCTTGAGACACCTTAGCTTTGAACAGAACGAATTCAGATCTGTAAAGCACAAAAATGAACGGAAATTAAATCTAAAAGAGTGTTGGAATAAAAAATAATAGAAAATAAAATAAAGAAAATAAAAGGATGGTTGATCAAATCTAGTGGCGGTAGCTGCAGATTGGTTAGACAGTTTGCAGGAACCCCTCCTGACAAAAACTGGGCGTCCTTCCCTTCTACAACCCTTGAACTTCTCAAGAAACCTTAGCCTTGTGAACTGGGTGAATTGGCCAACCCTTTCTCCAGGGCACCTGGGGTACTTTTTATAGACAAGGGTGGACATAACTGGGATTAGAGAGAAAGAGGGGGCGACAGTTGAGTTTTTACAGAAATATGGGTGCCCTAGGGTTGAGAATGGAGGGTTATGATGGTTCTAAGGTAATCCTAAGGCTGAAAAGAAAAGAAGAGGGCACCCAATATTATTTAGGGCTGAGATTTAATGGCTAAAGGTTGAATGGTAAAGATTAGAAATTAGGTGGCTCCCTAGGATTAGAATGCTAAAAAGAGAGTGTCCTACAATGGATGGTGGAGATTAGAAGGGACGGAAGGAGAGGATTTAGTAGTTAGGGGCGGCTAGGGTTTGTTAAGGATGAAAATAATGAGTGGAGAGGCGCCCTAGGGTTTTCTAAAGAGAGGGGAGTATACTAATACAATAGGAGGGGCGCCATTCTGGGTTTAGCAGATAGGAGGCACCCTCCTATGCTTAGTTTTTCACAAAAACACCCCCTCTCTCAGCTAGACTTCACACCAGCTTCCCAAAAACTACATTTCAACCTTAAAACTCCCCAGTTTTCCCCAAGATTTGCATAGAGACCCTTAGAGGACACAATATTGAATTTAACTGGGAAAAGGGACATTTTGACTATTCTAAGGCCAAAAATACCCTTGAAATGATGCCCTTAAGGCATCAAACTACAGAGTTATTAGGACCCATGCAGATATGTGTGTCCCATCAATAGCCCCTATGAAATTCTATCAAAAAAACCCTTACAACTTTTAGTGTCCATTTATGATGTAGTTTTAAAATGGGCTCATAATGTGTGAATGTTACCTTGAAATATGGCCATTATTTTGGATTCTAGTAGATGTGTGGATGAATAGTATTATTGACAATGATAGTTTTACTACCACCGCCAACATGTCGTTGAAAAAATGACTAATCGTCTTGTTTGAATGTTGGAACCATTCTTGCATCATCCGATTCTTCTCATTATATCCAACACCATGAAGGAAATTGGCTAGTTGTTCCTCCACCGAAACATCCTGACTATTTGCAATGAGGCCACATTCTTTCAATGTATTGCACAATCGTATAAACACATGCTTGTCCATATGGCAAAATTCATACAGTTGGTCATCGTTCCCTTCGAGGAGAGATTGTGTGTACATAACTCCAGTGTAGTCCATGGTGTGTTTGGGTTCTTTGTGAACCCACGTATCATAGTAAAGCTCACTCACCATAGAGGCAACCTCTATAATGCACTCAAACTCCTCATCGGTGTCCATCACCCCATTGAAAGGTAAGCTACTATCGGAACCTAACTCGACATTTGATACTACCTCAATATTCATTTTAGTTTCCTTATTAGTAGCCATCTCTTACATTGTCATGCAATTTAGTAAACACAATCAAAACTTATAATCATAGAATGGAAGGCATAAATGCAAAAAAAGTAAAAACCACACACTTAATTAATATTAAAATGTAAATCAAGTCCACCGATAATAATCCTAACACAGTGCAATCAAAATAAAGAGTACTTACATTCTAAAGTCTATACGACAAAAACAAAACACTGATTGGTGCAAACAGGTTTCACACTCTATCAAGACATTCGTATAACTCTATAATCATCTTCAATCGCAAGGTAGGAGACCCGATCGCAATAAATAAGTCACGGAATTCACCCTTCATGAACTAGAGACTAGCAAATATGAATATATGACTCACTTTTTCAATATCAAGGATCTCCTTTAGGAGGTTCATGCATTGTTCTATAGAGCTTAGCCTCGTGTCCTTGCCAACTCCATGAGCAATTGTTGGCTCAAATGTAGAAGCAATTCTTTCCAAATTCTTGCTAATCCTTATAGCACCCGTTGTCTTCTTTCTCCTAGTAGAGATGCTACTCTCCCCTATGTCTCTAGGGATAACCCTACGTGAGTGAGAGCTAATTGGGACCATTCCAGCCTCCTGTATTGTTTCGAATGCATCAATGGGTGTCTCTGGCTCATGGTATAATTCCTCATCCATTTGGTCATCATCCAGAGTCGATTGAGTTAATGGTACCACCTCCGTTAGTGCACCCTCATTTGGTGCCAAACTATTGTAACCATAAGCAACCGTGTCACCAAATATGATGTCCAAATCTACTACATAGGGAAGACCTTTGTGTCTAAATTGTGCTGCATCAAGGTATGTCTATCACACAAGGACAAAACTATGTAAGGTTTTGCTTAACAAATTAATTAACGTACAAATTTATTTTATTAACCTACATTCTTTCAAATAGTCAGCCCTAGAAGTGAATGTTTCGTTCACTAGATCCCAACTTGAACCAGTATAAGTTGATAGTTTATTGAATATCTTCAACTCATTCTTCACTAAATCCCATTGATTCTTCATTTGTTTCTGGGTGTAGTTTTTCCCCATTATCCTATTGAACTCCTGAATCAAATTTGCCCATCCTTGTCTATCTAGTGTAGTATTGGTTTAGTGGCCAGCAATCACTTGTTGCAAGCATATGTTCACCCAAATTTTGTGTAGTTCGGGAGTTCACGTAGCTTGGGAGCTCCCCCATTTTTCCCTTGACTACTTGTCATAACCTACAAGTTATAAATAATAAATCAACAAATGAAAATTCAGATTATTTTAAAAAACATAAAAAAGATAACCAATACCAATGAGAATTAAAAATAAATAAAGTAGGATACAATTTATTATACATATCAATATTTGGATTATTCAAAAAATAACATAGGATAATATTAACTATACATATAAATTAATAATTGGAAATTCAGATTATTGAAGAAAATAAAAAAAAAAACAACATCAAATTATAAAAAAAATAAAATAGGATGACTAAAACACCATCAATTTATTATACATATTAATATTCAGATTATTCAAAAAAAAAGGATAATATTACTATACATATAAATCAACAAATGAAAATTCGAATTATCCCAATAAAAACATAAAAAAGATAACCAATACCAATGAGAATTAAAAAAAATAGGATACAATTTATTATACATATTAATATTCAGATTATTCAAAAAATAAAACAGGATAACATTAACTATACATAAAAATTAACAAAAAAATAAAATTAGGATAATATTGACTATACATATAAATCAATAATTGGGAATTCAGATTATTCAAGAAAATAGAAAACACAACCAATATCAAATTAAAAAATAAAATAGGATGACTAAAATCACCACCAATTTAATTATTATACATATTAATATTCAGATTATTCAAAAAAATTAAATAGGATAATATTAACTGTACATATAAATCAACAAATGAAAATTTGGATTATTCAAAAGAAAACGTTAAAAGGATAACCAATACCAATCAGAATTAAAAAAATAAATAAAGTAGGATACAATTTATTATACATATTAGTATTCGGATTATTCAAAAAATAAAATAGGATAATATTAACTATACATATAAATCAACAAAAAAATAAAAATAGGATAATATTGACTATACATATAAATCAATAATTGGAAATTCAGATTATTCAAGAAATAAAAAAACCACCACCAATATCAAATTAAAAAAAATAAAATAAAATAGGATGACTAAAAACACCACCAATTTTTATACATATTAAAATTTGGGTTATTCAAAAAAAAAAAGGATAATATTAACTATACATATAAATCAACAAAAAATAAAAATAGGATAATATTGACTATACATAGCTTCTTTTACAGATCTACGAACACAACAACACAGAAAAGGGCAAAACGACAAGTCTGTCAGCCATTTTCCCTCACCTTTGATCGTCGTCGGTGGACCTACAACTGAAGGTGCCACTCCCTGGGTTGTTGTGTTCGAATGGGAGGAGAGGGAAGAAAATCCTCACATGGGGGTATTTTAGGTATTAAAATTTTAACAGAGACTGGTTTGTCCCATTCGATTGGAAGAAGCACTTCTCTAAGAAGTGCTAAAAAAAAACAACCTTGAGGTCACTTTTTTAATAAGTGCTTTTACAAAAAAAAAATACTTTTTCTTCACTTTTTTACTAAAACACATATAATCACTTAATGTGTGACTCCAATTATTAAAATAAGTATTTTTTAAAAGTGAAATCAAACAATGCCTTATCCACACCTCCTTATCTTAAGTTAGCAATAAAAATCTTCCATGCCATCTTCCCTCTTCCTGCGTTTGCATCCAAATTCCAAGGTTAGCCCGCCTTACCGTTACCGAGAGAGAGAGAGAGAGCTCTGAGCAACTGAGGTACCATGGCAGCAGCCCTGAGGTGCCCACCATTTCAGCCCACTAACTACAAGAGAATCCACAGGCTCAAACCCAAGTCTCCCATATCATGTTCAGTCCAACCCTCCCAAAACAATATCAAGGTACATTCACACATCTTTTACTTCTCCAGTTTCTCTCTTATGGGGACAAAGTCTAAGGTGGTCTATTCCTTTTTCGTTGATCGTTGTTGCCCTGTGGAGAAAAGGTAGTCATCAATGGTGCAACCAAGGAAATAGGGAAGGCTGCAATAGTTGCAGTGACCAAAGCCAGAGGAATGGAAATAGCCGGTGCTGTGGATTCCCAACTTGTAGGAGAAGATGTTGGAAAGGTTGCCTCTTTATCTTTTCTTTCTCATTTTACTTTTTCACTTGTTAAAAGGTTTCTGGAAATTGGAATCACAGTCATGGTCAATTAACAGGAGGAATTTCTTGGGTAGGTATGTAACATGGAGGAGCCTCTGGAGGTGCCAATAATAAATGATCTCACCATGGTTCTGGGTTCCATATCTCAGGTAATCTCCTACTTCCAGCGCTCTCTCTTTCCTCTCTTCTGTTTTTTCTTTCTTCCTCTTTTGTGTTGTATGTTTTGCTCTCTCTCAAACAACACGTTTAAGGGAGTCTTTTGCAGTCAAAAGCAAATGGAGTTGTTGTCGATTTCACTGAACCATCAACCGTCTATGAAAATGTCAAACAGGTGTGGCCTCTTTCCGGACTCACCCCTCTGAAATTTCTTCTCTCGTTTTCAACTGTTCTCTCATCTCTGTTCTTTTATCTTGCAGGCTACAGCCTTTGGCATGAGGAGTGTAGTTTATGTGCCTCGGATTAATCTAGATACTATTACGGCACTATCTTCATTCTGCGAGAAGGCCAGCATGGTGAGCTAGCTCGGGGTGAGGATTTGTTTCGTTTTATTTTTCCTTGTCTGTTTTTTTTTTATTTTATTTTTTGAATTGTGTCTTTTGCGTTAAACTTTTGTATGTGTTTTATTTGTTTCGTCCAATTCAGGGCTGTCTGATCGCCCCAACATTGTCCATTGGATCTATACTGCTCCAGCAAGCGGCCATTTCGGCGTCCTTCCATTACAACAACGTAGAAATTGTAGAGTCAAGACCAAATGCATCAGTAAGTTAAACCAGAATCCAGAAATGTAAGAACTTCACTAGAAATTGAACTGAAAAGTCAGTAGATTGATTTCCAAAGTCGATACTGTTCCCATATTTCAATATCAGCGTTTGATATGCAACATCGATAACAAATACTGTAGAAGTTATCTAAGAGAATGAATGCTGGGAAAAGTACCAGAGATTTATAATAGCATTAATGAGTAATGAGGTTTGATCAAGTCAGCTTGAGAAGAATCAACTCAAGTAGCTCATATATTTTATTCAACTTTGCTTTTTTAAATTGGGTAGGCCGCGTTCAGCATTCTGTCTTCTCAATTAGATCAATGTTTTCTAGTCATCAAGACATTGGCCGCCTTTTGATTTATCCCTACTCTTGGCAAACTGCTTTTCCAGGTTACTAACTTGCACATTCATGAACAGGATCTTCCGTCACCTGATGCAATACAAATTGCCAACAATCTCTCTAACCTTGGCCAGATCTACAACAGAGAAGATATTTCAACAAACATTTTGGTAAGATGAGACCCTTACTGAAACATATGGGCACTGTATTTGACCACATAAATTCAATGGCCTTATCTACAGACAACTACTCTACAAAATCAGTAGTTTATTACTTCCAAAGTTGAAAATGATAAAAAAGTATAAGGTAATTAAGGCTAGATTTTCATGAGCAAGGAATATTATCGGTATAACAGGCATCACTCATTCACCCCCATCAATTTAAAGAGTAATGAAGACAATACTGTTTCTGGTTTTACCATTATGAGATAAGCTCATTCTTGCTCTTGTCCACTAAGGCAAGGGGGCAAGTTCTGGGAGAGGATGGGATCCGTGTGCACAGCTTGGTTCTTCCAGGGCTTCCATCCAGTACAACGGTTCATTTCTCTGGTCCAGGGGAGGTAGGTTTTTTGGGTTCTGCTTCCTGAAAAATTTGAACAGTGCATATAACCTTATCTGAATGTTACTGACTGTGAACTCCAGGTATACTCCCTAAAACATGATATAACAGACGTGAAGTGTCTTATGCCAGGACTAGTATTGGCCATAAGGAGGGTTGTGCGCCTCAAGGTAACCAGTCCTTTCAATTTCTCTGGATTTCATCAAGGATTATGGGCTTTCACTCTGCTTGAATTACAATTCTCTTTCTGTCCCCCTTGGCAGAACCTGATATTTGGCTTGGAAAAGTTTCTGTAGAGATAAGGTGTTCTTCAAGCTTATCCATTGAAGTGTAGTAGAAAAGAATTGAAGAAATTCATGTCTGGTCACCACAGGCTTTGTTGAGAGTACCTTTAAGAAAATAAATTAACCTCATTGGCCACAAGTTTCATTAATAACTGTAACACAGTCATTTTCAAAGGCCAAACTGCAATCAAACGCAACATTTTGTGGAGTTCCATTAGAAATCCAAGCATAATCATACTCCATATAAACTTAAACAATTCAGAGAATCAAGAAAGAGATAGCTTTGCAGATTTTAAAGGAACTAGTTCTGATGATACCACCTTCTTAAAGCAAGGAGTCTCTCCTAAACATATTTATGGGTTCACAACTTCCAAAAATTCTTGTTTGATCATAACAAGTCCGCACATAATGTGACGCTCAAATATCGCACACTCTTGGGGATTCCAAATTCGGGAAAGAAGGGATCTTATCTAGACATACCTACCTTCCAAAGGGCATTATTTGTTTCTTTAATTAGGGTTCCAACAATATCATGTTCCTTCCCCAATTGACAGGACCTTTTATAGATTTTATTTTTTTCATATTTATTACCTACCTTCCAAAACTCAAAATCTTCAATTTTCTACATTTTAAAATTTTATCAGGAAACTCCACTTTTCTTACTAAAAAGAAAAGGGAAAAAAAGGAAGAAAGAAAATGAAGATCTTAAGAGAAGGAACTAAGACTCAATTTACAGCTCATGCAAAAAAGTGAGTCAAATAATGGTGCGTCCAATAGCATGGACACAAACTCTTGAATAGAAACTAAAAATTTACTCCATACCATTCAGTAGTCCAGAATATCATGTACTTCGTCATTCTGAAATCAGATTGAAAAGAAAAGACAACCATTTCCTAGTTATGGCACTAAATTCGAATGAACAAAAAGAAAGAAAAATAAAAAATCAAATGAGCAAGAAGAAGTCCGAGAATAAGGGGCATATTTTTCTCAAGTCCATTGTTACCTGGACAATGACGCTGGTTGCTTGTTTTATGGCGCCGGTTACACCGAAACGCATACCAATTTCTTGCCATTCACTCTCACGCATACTAATTTCTAAACTATGTATTTGCACTGTACATATATGTATTTGTGAGCCTTATAAGTGGGAGCCATTGCTGAATCCCCAATAGGACTGCACTTTTGAGAATGAAAATGCAGATTCATGTCTAAATACATTGTGAAGTCTGTATTTACATGCTGCAAGTTGGATCCTTATTTGGGATCCAGCAACAACAGATTCCGTTTATATTGGTAACCAAGATCCCGAAGCATGCTCGCCATCACTTCCTCAGAATCAAAACCAAAAGTAGTTTAGGAAAATTACTTAAACCTCCCCTGGTTTTGACTCTAGCAAAACCTCTCTTCCCTTAACTTTCCTGACAGAAAATGAAAGAAATGATGCATTAAATTTTTTTCCCACTTTTTCCCACATAATGCTTAAAAATTTAAAGCATTACATGATCATAGTCCTTGAAGGGAGGTTTTTGCTAGGATCAAAACCCATGAGAGGTTTAAGTGATTGTCAGATAACCCACAGGAGGTTTAAGTAATTTTTCCAAATAATTTTTCTGGACATCTACTTTTTTGCCCACAAATCAAAAGCAGAAACAGCAATAAGTATACTATTCTCCTTTTGATATCGGAGGAATTTATCTGCTTAAGATGGAAGAGAATCTCTTCTTATTTTATATATATATATATATATATATATATATATATATATATAGGGCAGTTGATCTGGCAGGATATTTCAATTGGGCAATGTGAACCATGTATACCAACTGCAATGCTATAGGATTCCATCATATCCCCATCAATGGAATATAAACTTTAGCAAAGAAATGTGGCTGGCTGGCTGCCATGAGCAGTTTAAAAGTGTTCAACATCTATCAATTCATGATTAGAGAAAAACAAAATAACCAACAATAAAAGTTGAAATAATTGTAAAGCAAATCGCGAGCCAAACATGTTGGAGTAAGGTTAAACATTGGATGCCAATGCAGTTCTTTCTTAACTAAGAAAAATATTACAATTTACCAAACATGAAGAGAGGGTTTGGGGGGGGATGCTACCACTCCTTTTCCAGCAGTGTTGAGCAGAATAAAAACATGTAGTTACCATCTCATTGCTCTTTCTGGTCTTTATACCTGGAAGGTTTTGGTTTGAAGATGCAACCCAGGAGTATCAGTATAATGGGAATAACTGTTCCAACGTAATAAACACTCCCATATGAAGTGATTGTCTCGTGCATGCTCAACACCTTGGTAATGAAGTACAAAACGTCAAAACAGAATTTAATGAAGCAAATGTAAATTCTAATCCTGGAAATTCCAAATTCAAAGCTAAAACGAGTAGATATGAACCAACCAGGAAAGCAACGCAGGAATAGTTCAAACTCAATAATGTACAAGTAAAGTTCATAAACACCAGTATCTTCTTAACTAGGTCCATGTTCCGAGGAAGAGCTCGTTGCCATCTATAGATAACTGCTCAAAGACAAAAAGAAGGAAATCAAGAAATGATAAACAGAATTCCACAAATAATAAGGCATAATTTGAAGAGTACCTCTTGAAGCCGCTACCATCAATACTGACTGAACAAAGAATATGATATATCCAGGATACAGTCCCTGCAATTTGAGAGAAACAGAAACAGAAGTTGGTTGCAGCATAGTCATCGTTATAAGACAAAAACAGACATCATTTGAATGAAATTTCCTATAATCACCATTAATGGTGTGGTCTAAGAATGATTACATGAGACATAAAAGGAAACAGGATACCAACTATTACCTTCTTTGCACTTGTTGATCAAAGTAAGGAAAAACAAGCAGGGCAGAAATGGGTTACAGAAGCATATTATCCAACAAAGTCACAAAGGTATAGACACATTTCATTTGATAAAATTTCCTATAATCACCATCAATGATATGGTCTAAGCATGATTTCATGAGATATAAAATGAAACAGGATACCAACTATTACCCTCTTTGCACTTATTGACTGAGGTAAGGAAAAACAAGCAGGGAAAGAAATGGGTAAACAGAAACATTCTCCAACAAAGTCAAAAAGGTAGACAGATATTTCTTGGCAATGACAAAGATAAAGAATCATTCATTTAACTTCAAAAGCATTTTCACAACAATAGGGCCTGCAAATAATAGATCAAAATAAAGTAAATTGAGCCCCATGTGCCCCCCTTTCCTGTGTGTGCATCTATGAAATTCTCAGATATTTAATCTGCAGCTTCAAATTGATAGTTTAGTTCATAAGGACTTGGCTTAGCATGGCAGTCAGCAATCATCATCACCATCCCAACTATATGGCATCAGCTACATGCATATTATTGGCAATCACCATTAATATTCAAATATTATGGTCCAATGGTATTTTCAGTCTTACAATTGAGAATAGAGGCTACTGAAAAAAAAAGGTATTTATTTTAAACACCTCATTGCTCCATGTATTCAATTGGACTGGCCCATAATAACAAATTCAGAAGCCAACTTTAAACAAGGAATCCTATAATTCCCTATAAGCACAGGAAATGGAAGTTGGATGCAGCATATAATCATACATAAAAGATGAAAATAGACATTTCATTTTAATGAACCTCCCTATGATAACCAGCAATCATGTTGTCTAAGAATGTTCACATGAAAGACAAAAGGAAATAGGACAACAACTATCATCCTCTTTTTGTACTTTGTCCAAGTAAAAACATACAGGGCGGGAAATAAGTTACATGATTGTTCTCACAACAAAATCACAAAGTTATAGACAGATTACTTGACAAAGATGAAGAATCACTCATGAAACTTAAACATTTTCACAATAATGAGATCTGAGAATAATTGACAGACAAAGTTATCCGAACCCTATGTGTTCCCCACCCTACTCCCTCAATGTGTAGGTTTTAAATAACATATTTTAGATCTTCAACCTGAAAATCAACGGTTGAAAAGCAATCAATAAGATCGGCACAGTTTACAAATTTAGAAAACTATCGTAAGCAAGAAATCTTATAATGCCCTGTTAGTGTAGTGATAGAAACTACTGATTTTGCAAAACTAACTTCCAGGAAATAGAAAACTAAGTACAGTTTAAACAGTCGGCTAGGGGAGAATAACTAAATCCATCATCAATTGATGGAAGATCACAAGATAAAAAGGCCAATAAAGGAAAAAAAAAAGGATCACAAGGTATGGTGGAGAAACATACTTACATGCCAAACAGCACTAACAGTTTGTGTTGCCAGCAGTTGAGCGAAACCAGGTTTCTTTCCCTTTTCAACAAGTCTTTCATAAACATCTAAAATGACAAGCAGAAAATGTCAATTATATATGCCAAAAAAAGAGCACAACCAATTAACTAGATTTTGCTGACTGCTCTGTAGTCTTGAATTACCAGTACATGTTTATGAATGTGATCATGAAATAAAGTGGTACCAATATATGGAACATAACTAGCAACAAGAAAAGTAAAAGGTAATTTCTCTTTGGTGACCATCCAAGCATGTTACAAGCAAGGAGAAGTCAAAGATTGCTTGGTGCTGGAATCTGACGAAGTCAACATTTTTGCACACAAAAAAGTCCATATATGAATGTGTAGGAATATATATTAGCTGCTTATGTTTACATGTCTGTATTGGATACGAAAGATAGGAAGCCCTTTTTTCTTTTCCTTTTTTCTGGAAGGGGTACGAATGATAGGATATTTCAATTTGTAACCATATTTTAGTAATTCTTCATCTTCGATTAGTGACTCCAATCATGGCCATGTGTCTTTGAGGCCATAATAAAAAATTTGCACTGGATGCATGTTCTAAGATATCCATTTCATTAATAATTTAATATATATTTAATTGATGTCTGGGGTGAAAGATTTATCAATCATTAAAAATTAGGCAACTGAGCAAACAACCAAGAACATCCTCAGCATAAAAATGCATCCACACACACAGATACAGAAACATATAAATATATTTGCTCCAAATCAAATAATATTATCAAGAGATTCAAGACATTGTCATTCTGGTTTGAGAATATTCCCATATCTTTAACTTGATGGTTACCATGCTATGATGTAGCAGTAGACACTTACAATGACGTAGCCAGGTGCTGACATGGATGTTCCATACAAGCGGCAACTCAACAGCACTCTTTGCCAACTCAACACCAATGATATCAATATTTTTTGCACGATCCCAAAGCGGATTTGATGGAGAAGAATCTGACCAACCACTGAATCCAAGACCAGATATAATAAGAGATGCCTCTGATATTGACCAGATATAATAATACTTCCAGCGTGTTGTAAAGCCACATAAATACTGGTAAACCAGCCGTTTCCAGAATCCCCATTCATGATATATGGGATCAGTAAACCGGGATACTGGAAAACGTGGCACCAGATATAAATACAGGACCATGCATATTGCAGCTTGAACTAGAGCTTTAATTGCTGCACCATAAGGAGATGGTAATGGTTTGTTCATAGACTGGCTCCAAATCTGTGCAGGTGGAGGTTACAATAGTTCCAATTTTATTAGTTCAAGTAAAGAAAGCATTCAAATGAACAGAAGTGAGCTCCTAAATGCTAAACCTACCCCTTTCCTTTCTGTCCATTCAATATAATCCTTCATTTCATAAACTGGTCCAGCAAAGTGACTCCCACAGCAAAGGCAATAACCAAAGTACTCTACAAGAGTAGGTAACTTGAGCAACCGATTTTTCTTTTGTGCCACACGTAGACCCTCTTCTTTCAATAGCCCATCGTTGTAATTAATTGCACAGGAAATGACTTTCAGTGAAACAACCATCAAGGCTCCTATTTGGGAAAAGGTGACAGTAGTTATTGATCGTTGACCTCAATATACAATATAAAAAATTAAGAGTTCTTGTCAAATGCTACAGGAATTATTATCTAAACTTCCTTATCCTTTTTTTTTCTATTTGAGACTTTTCTGTACAAAACTTAAAGTATCAGGAAGCTACCAAAGGGGGTGAGCATTCAAGCTTTGAAACATATATAAAAAAATTCTGAATGACCAATTGTTCTTAGGCAATAATTCATGATTCTCCCTCATCTTAACATCCTTGCACTTCTTGAACTCTTTACTTCCTTGTTGTCTTGCCATATTCTTCTATAAATATGTTCTTGAGTTATGTTTGTTGATAGTAAGATTAGCAAACAAGACTGGAAATGTTAACTGATAATCACTGATTCAGTGTTCAGGGTCAAGGAAAAGAGTAGCAAGAGAAAGAATTTTATAGCTAGATATGGCTCATACCATGAGATGTTGATCAAGTTACTCCACATTAAGTTATTATCAATATTCAATATCATTCTTACCACCTATATAGTTAAGAGAGGCAACGCCTGGTTGCTTTTTCCTGGAAAGATGAGTCAACACTACGCAACAACTTGTTGTCGCCTAAGTGAAAAATATAATAAAAAATATAAACATATTCTATAATGTAAAAGGTCACTATCAAATGATAGTCCCAACTACTTGGGAAGGGTGGACTGGACACAGACCTTAACTCTGGCACTTTTTTTTGCATGAAGAAGCCTCTCTCAGACACAAATGTGTTATTACACTTATCAGCCTAATATTCTACCATTTCACCAAACAATGACCCATATATACACATATTCTATAATATGTATATATATATAATTGTAAACAAGTATTATGTAATTAATTGTTGATTATAAACTATTAAACTACAAATTTAAATCACTTAACACCTGATTTTCAGGGAAATAGAAAGAATTTATTAACAGCAGTGGAACACACATATGCATAGTGATTAATAGCCACAATTTTTAGACTTCTACACACCTCTAGCACTTTGTGTATCCAGTCCACCCCTCCCAAGACCCAAATAGCTAGGATCAATATTGGGTAATGGTCTTTTATATACCCATAACCAAGGTTCAAATATCAATATGATATGCCCCATATTGTGTCGTATTGTATCTTTGGGTACCCGATACACCTGTTTATAGGTGTTTTCAGGAACCCAAGGGTGTATCAATATGTTGAACCATGCCCATGGAAAAAATAAATTAGGTTACACACCCTCATATTAAAATGTAAAAGGAAATAATTACTTACCCCTAATAAATGTTTTTATTTATACCAACTACCTAGTTGGTCATCTAGGCAATGAGCCTCAAAAACACCTGGAGGACGTTTTAACTACACTGTGACTGTATACCCCATCCTTCACTTAAAATATATATGGATATGCATTTAAATAAAGTGAATGGAGTGATGGAACCTGATGCGGCACGATCCGGGCACTCCTAGCTGGCTGCTGACTGGCTCCTCGTTGGCAACGGACGGAACCTGAGAAGATGGAAAGGAAGGATTCCCGGGGATTTTAGGGTCTCACCCTGGCTGCTGAGATAGGCCACCCCAACCGAGTTAGTGGCACCACAGTGTCAGCCTTGTCAGGATAGGTCTCCCCAGACCGACCCACTAGCTGTGAACATTCTAAACTAACACRAGTCTCATTAAGTGTCCAGTTTAAGGGTATTACACAGAAACATACCAAGGGAACATGAATCGAATATGCACTTT